>SNQJ01S0013653.1:100403-127530 GCA_010110895.2 Picea sitchensis | reverse complement strand
CCCCCTCTTTCCTCCAATAATTATTTTCTTTAAATTTATTAAATGTCTCATTTCCCCCACCCACCTAGAGTTGCTCCTAAATTTACTCCTAGGTGTTCCTAGATTCCCTTTCAGGTTTGAATACTTTCCCTAAAATGAAGTTGTTAATTTAGTTCATTTTAGAAGGTTCTTAATTGCAGATTCCTTACTATGTTGACCTCACTTTTTACAATAAATTCCTTTCTTTCCCTTATTATGTTTCCTCCATTCCTTAGTTTCCTAATTTTTAATATTCCCTTCTTTCCCCTTTTATTAGAGCCAAAATGGCGGTTGCGCTAATTACTCTTTTCCCTTTTATTATTCAATTGATATCTTTTTACACTTTCACAAGTTAAATACTTTATTTCTTCTTTACAATTTTTAAATCCACTGATTTAATTAATTTCTTTACTCTCTTCATTTTACCCAAAAAATTTCATGGGAACTTAAATTATTACTTAAGTGGATTCTAGTTTAAATTTTTATTTTTATTTTTATTTTTATTTTTATAGGGTCTTTTCTTAAGGTTAGACAAAATTTTACCCTAGAGAAGTTTTAGGCTTAGGACTTAGATTCTGAACTGGGCGACATTTAATTAGGGAGGTTGTTTAAGAATTTCTCAAAGTGTTGAATGTCTTAGGGCCATCTAGGTTTGTTCCTTCATCAACGACAATGTGACATGCCCTTCAGGATGCATCATGTGCTCCAAGGGTGCCACTCGCCTCGTTCGTTTCTTTTGCGCGACGTTCCCTTCAAGATGCAGCACATGCTCCAAAGGTTCCACTCGCCAACTTGTGTTTCTTTTGCGCGACGTGCCCTTCAGGATGCACCACGTGCTCTAAGGGTGCCACTCACCAACTTATGTTTCTTTTGTGCAACATGCCCTTCAGGATGCACCACGTCCTCCAAGGGTGCCAATCGCCAACTTGACTGATTGGTAGACATCAATAACCCCTAGAGTCAACACTCCCCCAGGTGAACTTGTGGGAGACTAAGGGATTCTAAGGAATAAGGCCCCCGCCTTATTGCGCGCCCCTTAGAATCATCGTGAGCGATTGTCGCAGTCTACCCTCACAGCATCGTGGATCCTCTCAAACTAGGTAATCGTTAACCTACCATTCGAGCCACGGTGGGAGTGCTAGTAGGGTGTGGCAGGTTTGTTGTCCACACCTCTCCCTCAACCTCTTTGGTAATCATGTGTGGCCCCTTTACTCCATATGTGAGTCTGGTCGGCAAGATATCGACACCCTGCATCATCAAAAATTGTGTCAGAACATGTCCACATCATATCATCAAATCAATGTAATATCACAGTAAATAAATCAACCCAAATAGCACACTCCCTAACTCAATCCAGAGTCCTAGGGGTTCCATCGATGCCTCTGCATCCTCAAGGTCCAAAACCCTGCACACTCAGTAAAACCGAGTCAATAGCACCTGTCTATGTCAGAGCAGTAAAACATCATGTCATCTACTATAACACATCATAATCAAGGACAAAAGTTTTAATATCATAATAGTCCGGATCACTTGCGAGAAAGTGTCCTCAAAGAATAAGTTTTCTCAGTGTGCCAGAGCGGGATGTTACAATTTTTAAAATGGGTGTAACTATTCGTAATCATAATTTTAGATCGCCACACATGTAAAATGGATGGTGTGTTTTTGGTTTATGATGCTGCAAATGAATCAAAGAGGTCATCGTTTCATAGGTCATTCCACGGGTCATACTCCCATAGGTCAAAGTTCTAGAGGTCTTAGCTTCTGGGGTCATAGTTCCAGAAGTCATAGTTCCACAGGTCATAGTTCCACAAGTCATAGTTCTCGAGGTCATTCCATAGGTCATAGTTCCATAGTTCAAAGTTTCAACCACTACCTCCAGGTGCCCCAATATCAACCTAAGGGGTTGGATTCTCTCATGGGAATTGAACCTTGGTCATTATTGAAAAAATCCTCATTCCTCATTGGTGGATCAACCCCTTTGTTCTTTTAGATTTGTTGTGATAACACATCCAATGTAATATCCATGGTAGTTTACTAATCAAAGGAAAACTTATATCCCATCAATTATTGGAAGACAACTATGATAGAACTCAAAGTACATAATCTATGCTTATATAGAAAGGTTCAACCATTACACCATTGGATTGAGAAGAAATTTTGTGACCCGATTCATTGTAATTTGAAAATTACTAGGAAAAAATTGTTCATCTAAAATATAAGAATAAAATAGTAAAGAATTAATACAATCCATGTATATTGTTATAGTATATTTTTTACCTTAACTTATAATTTTATTGAAAATATTAGGGTCCACAAAAGTAATTGATTTTCCATTCCTGTATAGTAAATTGAAATTTCAAGGATAAATACAAGTTATGATCACTAGAATTTACAAAATTGATAATGATTGAGAGAAGTTAGGATGTGACAAAACATTTTTGGTTTGAATATTCTCTAATGATATTGTTCCCTCCTACCCAACAACCAACTTTTTGCATCTATGTGGATGGTATTTTTTCTTTTGTAATTCTAGCTAAAATCTTGGTTGAACTATACTTGGATCTTTATGCACTTGTGGAGAATTTTGAAAAGAGCACAATAAATGACTTTGCTAAGTTCATTGAATTTAGGTTATAATTTTTTAGTGTCAAATAATAATCAAAGTTATAACCTAAATTCATTTATTCATGAGGAAGTAGAAATGATTGAGAGAAGCCTTAAATAGGATGTGACAAAACGTTTTTGGTTTGAATAGTCTCTAATGATAGTGTTCCCTCCTACCAAACAACCAAACTTTTTCATCTATGTGGATGATATTTTTTCTTTGGTAATTCTAGCTAAGATCTTGGTTGAACCATACTTGGATCTTTATGCACTTGTGGAGCATTTTGAAAAGAGCACAATAAATGACTAAACAATAAGTTCATTGAAGAAGCCATTATAATTTGTTTTTTCCATTTAAGAACATTTAATCCATAAAATTCAAGAAAATAGGAAGAGTAAAGACAAACACAATTTTCATTAAATTTGAAATTAAATGATAGATCTAGAATTGAAAAATAATGAAAATGCTTAATTTTGATGATATCATTGTATTAAAAAATTCCAATTATTGAACTACTTTGATACTCAAGTTTTAGAGAGTAAGCTTTTTAAAAGAAAGACATGTTGTATACCTAAGCACAACAGTTCTATATATACTAGTAAATAGATATTTATAAGCTATTTTGTATGCAACATTATAATTAATCTGAAATAACGGTTATTTAAAATATCTCCCATAAAATATTAAAAAATGATGAAATCTATAAAGTATCTCTAATAAAGTATTCAAAAATAATGTATTTGAAATAATCAGTACAATTAAATGAATTTATTTATTTTTGCATTTGAGTTCAAATTATAATTGGGACTTGGTTTTTATTATCATTAGTAAATAAAACTAAACAAAATGTTGTATGAATGTTATTTATTTTTGCATTTGAGTTCCAATTATAATGGGGACTTGGTTTTTATTATCATTGGTAAATAAAACTAAACAAAATGTTGTATGAATGTTTAAGTTTGGTTAAGCATTCTTATTCTTTCAAAAATATTAAAAATATTTTTTGTAAAATTATTTACCAACGTTATTATATGTTTGGTGTTGCTTGAATTTTTCACATGGAGAAACTTTTGTAGAACTCGGTGTTCACATTTAGCTTGATACATCGATTTGTCTTGAAATTGTGTTTAAGTGAGCACTCAATCAAGAACATGAGAGATCTTTCGTTCGATTACTTTGGATTAACAAGCAAACTTGGATTAACGCGAACAAATTCGTTTTCATTATCTCTGCTCAAGTGATTTTGACTCTTCGATCTATCGAAATCTGATCTCTCAAGCAAGCAATTAATGATATTTTTATTAGAGTATGAGCATCCCCGCATCCCCCATTATGAAGTACCCATCAATGAAGCTCATTCAATTCGCTTTATGTCCGCGATTTGAGTCAGTGGGATGAGGTTCACCATGCATGTTTACTTGGATTTCGATGTTGATAGGCGTTGTTGGAGGATATAGAGATGGAAATAGCAATGGCGATGAGCAATTAACGAAGGCAATAGTGACGAGCATTGGAAGATACACATGAAACACTTTCTATTCACCTGCCCAAAATTGTGTTTAAAGTTAATGTATCATTTACATGAAAAACCATATACCATATTATTACATAGATTAAAAAATTCATGCAAACATTGTTTTTATCAATAAAGAATACTATCACATTTACATTTTTAAATTTTTAAAAAATAACATATTATATTAAATGAATTGTTCACATGTAACTAGAAGTCTACAAATGCTCAGTTGGGCATCTATATTTATATAAAGCTCGTTCCCATTCATTCCAGCTTAAATCCAAACACCTAGCGGATACCAGAATAGAGTCATTACATCCTGTAGAATCATGAATGCCTTCCCAAAAGGAAGAAAATAAAAAAAAGTGTAATGTGCAAATATTTCTTACCATCATTTGTTAGTTTCTGAAACAATTGCAGAAGAAGTTAATAAACAATTTTTTTCGAAACAATTACGGGACAAATAAATAACAATTTTTTTCCGAAAATTGCCATACATACACTAGCAATCTCATAAGGGCTCAAAAGATCCACATATTCTGTGAAATAATAAATGGAAGAAGAAGCAGAAGATTTCAAAGAAAGCAACTGACAGTCAGTTCAATATCGCAGCCACATTATGATTATGTCACAAAGTATGATAGGAATAAAGGGTAGATCGTCGGATAACCCATTGTGATTGGTAGGGAGTCCCTTAGAGCCGGTAAAGAATTATGTTGTGTAAAGAGGATATCTGACGAGTTCCCCAACAACCTCTACCAAAATTGTGTCACGCATAAAGCACGAGCATATCAACGTAACCAGCATCCTATCGCATAACAAAACACAATTACTCCCATAAAAAATTAGAAGTACAGAGGAAAGCTATAGGTAAAGAACTGGAAAACAGAATCAATCTTTTAAAGCGACAGAGGCCGTCATTTTTGCTCATCTCTTTTTAGCAATTCAATTTGTTTCCTCTTCTTGTTCTCCTCTGCTACTCTTTGTATATATTTATAATACTTACCCTACTGCACTGGAGCAGTTCGATGTCCCGACATGGTTACTGGGAAAGTTGCAACCTCCAGTGGTTAAGTGAAGTGGAGAAATGCACAAAGGAATTTATTTGAGACAAAGTTTCTGGTTTCTTCCCAGCAATCCATGTCTACGACCATGTTTTATGGTTTCTTTTTTTTTATCAGAGAGTGCAGACAGGCGAATGGGGCTGTCTCTGGATTTAAATTTTAAATTTTAAATAAATCAATCTTTCCCGCTGGCGAATGGCGCGGTCTTTGGATTTAAATTTTAAAACTTAAATAACCAATCTTTCCCGCTATCAATTCTCTCGATTAAATTTCAATCCTTGAATTTTAGATCGACCACATGCACATAGAAGACAATGTACTATTATACCTTGGAAATGATGCTAACGACGACGGTGCTGCTAACAGAGACGACGTCGGAAAAAGGAGTTGACGGAAACGGATTGTCAGACGAAAAATGAATGGCCGGAATATGTGAGAAATAGTGACATCGTAAAAGGTTCATTTCGTTTGGGTTTTAGCTTATGCACAGTGTGGAAACGTCGTTTCTTTCTATTATCATCACTTCCTTTCTTTTTCCTCTGGAGAATCTTCCAAGTTATTATTTTTTAAATGCAAACAACCATTTATTTTTGGAATGTCCTTCGAAATTTTCCTCAATTTCATTAACTTACATTGTCATTATTTATTTAATGAAATAACAATTTTTCAGGAAAAAAAAAACATTAGGACTCTCGAAGGATTTCATAATCTAAATGTAGTTCAAAGTTTCAATCAATGAACTGTGTGATCATTTTGACTAATCTGCAGAAGATTTGATATCGAATAAAAATAAATTATATATACAATTTAATAATACTGCATATCGTGCCCGACCAACTTCACAAAATATGCTCTGGAATGTCCTATGAATCTTCCTCAGTCTCATTAACTTACTAACTTATTATCTAATTAATGCAAGCAACCATTTATTTTTAAGCCATCACTGAGGATTATTTACTTACATTTTGACAAAGCCGCCACAAATTTCATGTTGAATCCTACTGAGGTTCATCATGGCATCTATCACGGGAGCTAGACTTATAGCCCTGAGCATACCATACTACCCAATAATTCTAGTCACTGAGCTGCACGGGCATGACCTCACGTGTTGGGATTGACCAAAAACCTACTTGTATCATTCAGAATATGGCTCACCATCATGTCCCGACGAACCCAAGCCATGCATTTAGATGTGCTAAAGTTCAAATGCTCGTTTCACCACCATTGCCACCTACATGCACCTCCCACGAACCAAGCATACTTGGACAACCAACTTCCAAACGTGTAATCATGCTATCATCCATCTAGGCTAACCCATCATAGTCACCAAAGATGATGTTCCTTCTTGCTAAGGAATTCACATACCTTCAATGCCCGTATCATTGTTGTCACCTTTCCATGGGTAATACACAATCTACCAAATTTCCAAGTCATTCTATCCTATGTTGAGAAGCCTAATATAGTGTCTCGCTTGTTAGTCGCATGTCCTACTTGACAATATGTCCTCCTTTGTCCTCGTATCCTACGTGCTAGTGCATCGTCCTGGCCATCTCGCGGCTGCCATCCACTAGTCGACGACCAAGGCTACCAAATATAGGGACTCATCGTGTAACTTTCCAAGCATGCCCAACACGCCCTCTCTCAGATTCATCATGCATCTTGATAAGTATGCCCAACACACCCTCCATTGCACCAAACCAAGCTTGCTCTTAGCCAACTTGTCAACCGGTCACATCTCCTTGCCTATCAGATAATGTGTGTTATGCCTAAGCACTGGAAGTCTTACATTCTCCCCCACTTGAAATTGTTGACATCCTCGTCAACACGACTCCTTCATCTCATCTGATGAAAGGGGTATTAGTGGTGGTGAAGAGAGATTTCTTCAATGTCTATTCGAATGGCGCTTTGATACCATTTTTCACAGGGCTAAACTTGTCTCCCTTGAGTGTCCCATACCACCCAAGAATTCTAGTCCCCAAGTGACAACAACATGACCTCGCATGTTGGGACTGACCAACAACCTGTTTGCATCATCTGGAACACACCTAATCGTCGCGTCCTAGTGAACCCAAGCCAAGCATATTTAGACATGCAGAAGTTCGAATGCTCGTTTCACCATAGGCAATGCTATAGTATTGCCACCCAACAATCGACACCCAAACACACCTCCCTTGAGCCAAGCATACTCAAATAACTGAGTTCCCAACATGAAATCATGCTATCATCCATCCAGTATGACCCATGATAGTCACCGAAGATCATGTTCCTTCTCACTAAGGAATTCACATACCTTTGATGCCCATATCACTGATGTCACCTTGCCATGGGTGATACACAATCTACCACATTGCCAAGTCACACCATCCTCTGCGAACAATCCTAACATAGAGTCTCACCAATTGGTTTCTCATCTTACTCAACAAGACGTCCTCCTTGGTCCTCCTGGCCTACGCACTAGTACATCATCCTAAACATCTCATGGCTTTGACCCACGAGTTGGCCACAAAGGCTACCAAATATAGGGACTCATCGTGTAACTTTCCAAGCATGCCCAATTTTCCCTCTCTTGGACTCATCGTGCGTCTTTCCAGGTATGTCTGACGTGCCCTCCATCACACCAAACCAAGCACGCTCTTAGCCGACTCGTCGACCGATCACATCTCCATTCCTATCATGATTGTGCATGCCTTTCTTGAGTGTTGGAGGTCTTACAAGAACCAATATGCCTCCACTACCTACCCTACCCAAAATCCCACAAGTTGATTCCATAGATCCAATAATCATAGCCACGATGATCCTCCAACTGGACTTTAATTCCTGCATGATGAAAAAACCCAAAATCAATACTTAAAATCTAGATTAAAAATAGATGCAAATTAGGCCATGGATTTCATGATTCCCAAGTTATTCATAGGCCACAGTTTGTCGATCCTAGGTGGGAAGACCAAAGAGCTTCAAAACACACTTAGATTGGAAAAACTTGAATAGATAATCCATAGCCTCAAATCCTTCCATTCTTATTTTGTTAAGGTTGACATGCATTTTGAATTTGGATTACAGGATCGACATGCATTTTGACTTTGGATCCCAGAACTGATTTTTCAAAATTTTGGGTTACGATGATGGAATAATCAGTTCCCTCCTTTCGATCGATGATTTTTTTTTCAAACAATGTAGTGCTTGATAAAGTGAGAGCACAAAGAAGAAAATCAAATCTAAAATCCATAGATTATAAGACTCTCCATGAAGAGGCAGAGGAGTAAAGGAATACATGGACTACAGAGTAAGAAAACTCTGAAATGACTCTAGCATGGGAAACAGAAGAATATAATTGTGCCTACTGCAACCATCCAGGATATATACACATTGGTGCCCATTGGTTCCACTCCACCTTCCACTTGAATCAATTTAGAGCGTAATGGGTTGATATGGATTGGATTATTGTATTATTTTTCATCTATCTCGATGCTTCCAAAGTGACAAAAATATTGGAGGAATCAACTTGCAGGGTCATTTCAACAGTAGGTTCTAGATTGGAAAATTAGGGTCCAGAAACTTCTAGAGCCATTTTGAGGCATCAAACAACATTTTTGGGGGTTAAAACTTTCTCATGATAGCTTAGACCTCGTGGCGCTATTCAACACATCGAGACCTTTCCAATGATACAAAAACCATTTCAATCATAGATTGTATGCAAACGTTATGTCTCCCACAAGCTGACCTACCATGGTACGAGAGGATGCCACGTTATCCACCGTTACTCAGGCATATGGGGCTAGCCATGTATGTAATTTCAAGAAGATTCTAGAAGTTTCAAAAACCTATCACAATTGAGGGTTGAGGAAGTCAAAAACCTACCCCTAGATGGATATCGGGCTATGTTAAATACCAGACCACTAGGAGGAGAAGGGGTTGCATTCTATCTTATTGTATTTTGTTCAATAACATAGTAGAACAACTAGGAGTGGGAAATTAGAGAGCATAACACAGGGGGTTAATGTTTTGTATCAACCTTAGAGGCCACATGTATCAGGTAACTCCATACAGGGTGCCTTCCCTTTTGTACTTGCATTATTTCCATATCATAGAAAATAGAGCATAGTAACCTCACCTTCTAGCTAGGTTTTCTCTCGTAAGGGTTTCCCAGAGCAAGCCTTTGTGTCATTTTGTAGATGGTGTGTGATTGTATCTCACTATTCTCTATTTTTCACATTTTATCTACTCCATGCATAGGCAAAAAATCAGTAGCTGAATATTTTGGAAATCTAAAGGAATTTAACCTTCTTAGGTAGATTTCAGTTTTATTTATTAGATTTATTGTGACAAATTATTCTAGTGGAATATCCACAATGGTTTACAGATCATGGGTGAATGGATAGTCTCTAGCATGCTTGGAATTTGACAGTTTGTAGGATGTTTTTCCCCTCCATACCTATATTCGACAGGTGGATACAAAATCTACATGTCAACAACAACTAACATCATAATTTTAAACCTTCAAATCTATGTTCACTTGTGTAGGGTACCCTCATAATTTCTAGTAGGTACTTATAGGCTATTACTAAGTCTATACCTATAGGATATAATGCATGGCTTGGGAGGGGCAGTGCCATGGCATTATTGTTGATGACACCTAGACAAGGTTTGTTAAGGAAGTAAATGAAGGGGTAAACAAAATTTACTGTTTTCCTAGTCCACTTTCCACTTACAACGCATTCGAATTCCCAATGAACATGGTCCATAATCCAATCATGATTCAAATTTTCTCTACTCCGGTGGGTCTGTTGCAACTTCTAAGGGTTTTAAGGTGTTTGATGAAGAGTATGCAGATAGTAAGCTCCAACTTCCAAGGGTTTTAAAGTGTTTGATGAACAGTATGTAGAAAAACTGCTCCAACTTCCAATGGTTTTTTAAAGTTGTTTGATGAATAGTATGTATATGTGACATCAATTGCTCTTGATTTTTATATTAATTTTCCTCGTATAAAAAAATCAAAAAGAAAAATAAGTTACTTTCTCAACATAGCTTAGATCTTGTAACGTTATTTTACACATCAAGACCTTTCCAACAATGCAAAAACCACATCGATCATTGCTTGTATGCAAAATTTATGCCTCCCACAAGCTGACCTACCATGGTACGAGAGGATGCCACATTATCCCCCGTTACTCATGCATATGGGGCCAGCCATGTATGTAATTCCAAGAAGATTCTAGAAGGTCCAAAACACTATCACAATTGAGGGTTGAGGAATTCAAAAGCCTACCCCAAGATGACTATTAGGCTATGTTAAATACCAGACCACTAGGAGGAGAAGGGGCTTCATTCTATGTTATTGTATTTTGTTCCATAACATAGCAGAACAACTAGGAGTGGGAAATTAGAGAGCATAACATAGGTGGTTAATGTTTTGTAGCAACTTAACGGGCCATAGGTATCAATAAACTCCATAAAGGGTGTCTTCTCTTTTGTACTTGCATTATTTCCACATCATAGAAAAGAAAGCAGAGCAAACTCACCTTCTAGTGAGGTTTTCTCCCGTAAGGGTTTCCCAGAGAAAATATTTGTGTCATTTTTTAGATGGTGTGTGATTGTCTTTTACTATTCTCTATTTTTTCATTTTATCTATATGCATATGCAAAAAATCAGTAACTGAATATTTTTGAAATCCTAAGGAAATTAACCTTCATAGGTAGATTTCAGTTTTATTTATTAGATTTGTTGTGACAAATTATTCTAGTGGAATATCCACAATGGTTTGCAAATCATGGGTGAATGGATAGTCCCTAGAACGCTCGGAATTTGACAGTTTGTAGGACATTTTCCCTCCATACCTATATTTGACAGGTGGATACGAAATCTACACGTCAACGACAACTAACATATAAATTTTAAACCCTTCAAATCTATGTTCACTTGTGTAGGGTACCCTCATAATTTCTAGTAGGTACTTGCAGGCTATTACTAAGTCTATACCTATAGGATATAATGCATGGGTTGGGAGGGGCGGTGCCATGGAATTATTGTTGATGACACCTCGACAGAGTTTGTTGAGGAAGTAAATGAAATTTAGTGTTATCCTAGTCCACTATCCACTTACAGTGCATTCGGATTCCCAATGAACATGGGCCATAATCCAATGATGATTCAACTTTGATCTTCTCCCGTGGGTATGTTGTAACTTCCAAGGGTTTTAAGGTGTTTGATGAACAATATGCAAGTAGTCTACTCCAACTTCCAAGGGTTTTAAGGTGTTTGATAAAAAATATGCCGAAAAAATGCTCCAACTTCCAATGGTTTTAAGGTGTTTCATGAATAGTACGTATACCTAACATGCACTCGATTTTTATATTAATTTTCATAGTATAAAAAAGTCAAAAAGAAAAATGTGAAGTTCTCCTATGTTGCTCCATATGATTTTGTCATTCCATCCCCTACTTCATTCCAAGTGTCATTAAATTACTATTCTCGAGGGTTGTTGTTTATTAATCTCAAACCTTAATTGATTATGTATTCTTTGTTGACAACAACTATTTATAATCCTCACACAATATACTTTCAAAGTAATCTACAAGGGACTGCCACTAAGCTCTCTTTTTTTTCCTATGTTGTTGCATTATATTATTCCTTCATAGGCATGTCATTTGCATGTTTTCCCTATAATCCTCTTGGTTTGTGTTAAGTTTAGAATGATAAATTATGATTTAGAAAAAAAAATTGTCCTATTATCTTGTTCTAATTGTTTTATGTGTGTTTATTGTAAAAAGTCACTTGAATTCTAATTGTTTTATGTGTGTTTATTGTAAAAAGTCACTTCAAGAGATTTTTGGGTAGTAAGTTTTGATTGATTTCCATATTTTTGTATTTAGAAAAGGGAAAATAATATTTTTGTATTTAGAAGAGAGAAAATATACACTGTTTAGGTGTTCCATTAGGTTTTTCCTATGATATGTTTTTATCAACAATTTGGACATCTATTTCTCTTTGTACCTATCAATTTTCATATTTGATATGAGTATTTAGTTGGCTATAATTTTTGTTATCTTTTTTCTGATTCAGCCTTTCCAACTTAATATTATTATAATAAAGAAAAAATTGTTTTCCTGAAAAAATGTAAAATACAGTGATGAAATGACCAGCTAAATATGCCACTTCTATATACTTTAATTTAAAAGACAAAGTTAATACTCTCCCATCATAATGTAGATGCTATTCAATTTATTTATATGTATTACATATTATGTAATACATGAAATTTGCATATAACAACACTCCAAACATATAAATTTGAATAAAAGATAAAATAACAAGCATGGAAAACAAATTTCCACTCCAAACATATGAATTTGAATAAAAGATAAAATAACAAGCATGGAAAACAAATTTCCACTTAAAAAAACACTTGTAAATTTGAAATTCCAAACCTAATCCCAAGTGACTGAATTGTAATAGATAAAAAGCCAAAAAAAACATGCTAGACTGTTCCGTAGCTAAAAATGCGTGAAACACCATGAAACGTGTTACTAACATAATCCCAAGTGAGTGACATGTAATAGATAAGCAACAAGAAAAACATGTTAGACTGTTACGTGGCTTAAAAATGGGTGAAGCACCATGAAACCTATTAGTAACGAAGCATATTCTGGCATCAAGCATTTTTAGCGACACGATGCGAACCTTTGATTAGAGGATGATTAAATCTGACACTTTCCAATAGGGTTACGCCTATTGGTATAAACACAGGAACATTTTTCTTTCGTCCAAAAATGATATATATACAAATCTCCTCATTCATGGTCTAAAACAGACCACTTCACGCGGAAGAGGGACGGTTTCTCTGGAAAAACGTTTCAACCAGATCTGTCGATATTTACATCTGGTTTTGGATGTTGACTTTTTTTCGGACATTAATACTGTGTCTCCCACCCTTACATCAAATTCTTCGGTAGACTCTCCCTCTTCGTCTCCTCCTGCAACCAAAGTCAGCGACGGAAATGAACCACCCACAACCGTCGCACCAGCAGATAGCATTCTGTTTCTTCTCGACCGTGGCCGGCAACATCGACGCAGCTGTGATGCCCAAGTGATGCGTTGGCGATGAGTTTGAACTGCCGGATCTCCATCCGCCTGCGTTGTGCTGCTCGCGCTCAAAGGAGCAGGGAAAACCAATGTGACAGTGTCATCTGCACCTGGATTTAAATTTTGTGCTCCATCTAGGTAATCCAATCCAGACGAGTTATTGATTCTCCGAGACCTAAAAAGAAAATAGATAAACAAATCAGCAAAATCATTCGTTTTCGAAAGGTGTTCACTAAAATAGCTTGTTTTGGCAGAGGCTTCGCTATCTCCACGAAAAACCAGCATTTTCTGAATATTGGGACTCAATAAAAAAAAAAAAAAAACAACATATCATATAGACTCATTTAAGGGTATTATTTACAAGAAATTGAATTTGGATGAAAAGGTAACAATCATTCCTTCCAACCACCCAAACTACATCTAATAATTTAATAGACTTTAGATTCAACTGTTATCTATCCAAAAAGCGGTAATAACTTTCTTCTTATCATATTCACCATCCAACAAAAAAAGCATCATATCATATAGACTTACCTATTTAAGAGTATCACTTAAAAAAAATTGAATCTAGGTGAAAAAATAACAACCATTCCTTCCAACACCCATAAAAGTTCAACTGTTACCTGCAAAAATTTAATGAAATCTATTTGACTTGTCGTGCTCCGACCATTCGGCGACGTAATAGTTTTCTTTGTATCATGTTCAGCATCGGACAGAGCATTCCTCCCCACTGGGGATAGTAGATGAAGGTAATGGGAATCAGAATCCAAGTTCAAAATGAAGATATCGCTTCGATAGAGATATAGTTCATCGGTCAGAGTACAAACCTTATTGATACATTTGGGACGATACGAAGGCGAAACCACACTCTCATCCTCGCGATTACTGTAATGATTATATATGGAGAAGATAATGATTACAGTAATCGCGAGGCTGACTGTCAGCGTCTTCGCGATTACTGTAATGATTATCTTCTCCATATTAATCTAGAGATTTGCTTGATGATGACCGAATTCGATTTTCCTTACCCGATACACAAAAGTCCACCATTCCGCACGATCCAGCAGAGCTCACTGCCGCCACTCGTTTTCGGGAGCCAGCCTCGCGATTACTGTAATGATTATCTTCTCCATATTAATATAGAGATGGACTTGATGAACCGAATTCTGTTCAACTTACCCGTTACACAAAAGTCCACCATTCTGCGCCGATCCGACTCGCCCTCGCATGAGAAGGGCATCTATATCCGACAGCATCCACCTGCTTGCACGAGAGAAAAGTTTGCAAGGCGTGCTAAGTATGGTGTCAAAATCGTGCTCGATCCAGGAGAACACACTGTCGCGACTCAACCTCGGATGAGAAGGACATCTATATCCGACAGAGTCCACCTGACTCGACCTCGGATGAGAAGGACATCTATTTCTTTTTAGGTAAAAAATGGCCTGAATCTGGTCAGATTTTTAGGGATAGTCTGAGTTTAGCATGAATCAAAATTTTATATATTTCAAAACCTTACTCCAAAGTTTTGTCCAATTTTAAATCAATCCAAATGCTTAGAAAATTAATCAAAATTTTAAATTAATTAAAAATTTAAAACCACACTATAAAAAAAACTACAAAAATTAAAAACCACACTATAAAAATAACTCGAGAACAAAAATTACTCTCATTCAACCCACCCATGAAATTTGCAAGGTGTGCGAACTTCCAAGTATGGTGTCAAAATCGTGCATTGCAATTGTCCAATTTTGTATACATAAATACAGTCAACCTTGTCCCGATACGTTGTATCTCGGGGATACATAAAACAGTCAACCTTGTCCCGATACAGTGTATCTCGGATATGTTTCTTTGAGTAAGTTATTGGATAATGTAGTGTATGTATTTTTAGTGAGGCATTGGATAATGGAGCGTGTTTTTCTAAATCATGATGCATTTATTCAGAGTTTAAAGCTTATTTTACCAAAAAAATCTATATTTAACGTCATGTATGACGTTTTTTTCCTTCCAAATCTATATTTAACACATGATATTAAATTGGCACGTCAAAATTTATTGGCATCAAAATTTTTAACCTGTTAAATTGAAGCTTAATACATTTTTTTTAAAACCTGTCAACCTTGCTTCGTTTTTGTTATTATTTACAGATCGGATTGAGCTTTTGTTATTATTTACAGATTCTATTGGTTCCCTGTGCCAACAACTTCTTTCCACCTAATGTGAAAAATACAATATTTTTTGTCAACTATGTAAGGACTTGGAAATTGGTCTAAACATTTACTATCATTAGCAAATAAAGTGTGTCTTTGGACTTGGAAATTGCTCTAAACCTTTTAATTATGTATTATCATTAGCAAATAAAGTATGCCTTCGTGACTTTAGTGTAGAGAGTATGAGAAACTTGAGAAATTGGATTTTAATAGTTTAGTCATTATTTTTAATATAGATGTATATTTGGGTTCATTGTTGATAGAAGTTTGTCACTCAATTATAAATGAAATAAAATTTACTTAGTTAAGTAATTGGATGGGTCAAGTAGGTTTCTTTTGAAGAATAACTCAACAAAATCTAAATCTATGATGGTTTTGTTTTAATGTAAAATGTATAGAGACTGATTGTTGTTCTTGTGGTATAGCTAAAAACAAAGAAGATGAGAATTTATGACATTAACATTTGCATATAACAACACATAAATATTTAACATTTATGAATCTACATTAAACTTAAAATAACATGTTAAAATAACCTGCATAAAAACAAATGCCCATCAATTGCCCATCAATTTTTCAATTTACATGTATGGTGAATTTGAAATTCCAAACCTAACTTCAAACATTATTCCAATACAAATTATAATACGTTTTTTATTAAATATAAATATAATTTTTTATTTTAAAAATAAAATAATTTTTATATCGTATTGCAAGTGAGAGTAACGTATGTAAATCAAGCTAAGTGTCTGTCAGATCAGGCAGCCTTGAATAGACCAAACAAATGTCTTTGCTCTCAGGAAGGGTGGCTGAGAGCCGAGATTGAATCTTTGGAATTTCACAAATATTCCATGCTCTGCATTTCTATGTCGACGGAAAGATGCATGTATGGTCGACTTTCTTAGTTTCTTTATCTACATTAGTGACGTTAACATAAAACCTAGATCTACTTATTAATAGTAATTTACATCTAGGGTTTACATGATTTTATAATAAAAATTCACATAACTTTTAAATTTCTCTTTATTACCATTTATTAATAATAGTTGCTTTTAATTTTTTTAATTAGATCATAGTTGTAATTTTTATTAGTTTATTATATATTAATATTAATACTAGCAATAATCATTTTTATGTAAAAAGTGGTTGATATATATCAATGGGCACTATTAATTTAAAAATGTGGAAAATGGCACCGGATCAATGTATATCAACCACTTTTTACATAAAACACATTTATACATTTTAAATGCAATAATTAAGTATTATTTAGTAATTACTAAATTATTGTTTGAAATAAAATTATTAATAATTTAGTAATTATTATTATTAATGAAATATTTTATTAATAATAATAAAAAGTAAGTAATTATTTTATCAATAAATTATTAATAAGAATTAAATAATAATAAAATATTATTTATAATTATTAAATAATAATAAATTATTATTTAATTATTAAAAATGAATTAATTAATAATTATGTATGAATATTTATTAACTAATAATAATTAAATTATTAATTATCAATAATAATTAAATTAAAAATTATCAATTAATCATCAAATAATAAAATAAATAGTAAATAATCATTATTTATAAATTAGAAAAAACAAATATAGCAAAAATAAAATAATTAATAACAAAATAAAAACATTATTAAAATAATACATTAATAATTTATTTTAATAATGGAAAAATATATTTAAAGATTATGTCAAAACACAATCTTTAAATAAATTATTGTAAATAAAATAAGTTATTTATTAATAGTTTAATAAAACATATATAAAATAATAATAATTAATAGTTTAATAAAACACAAATAAATTATATAATAATGTTAAACATTATAGTAAATAACATAAATACATTATATAATAATGTTAATCATTATCATAAATAAAATAAGTTAATTATCAATAGTTTAATAAAATATATATACATTAATAAAGTATTAAAGTTTCAAAAAATACAATAATATATAACATTATAAAGTATTTACATTAATACATAACATTAATAAAATATTTACATTGATAAAATATTAATAATGTATGAATACAATAAAAATACATTTATAATACATTATAGAATAAACACATTAATGTATTTATAATAGATTATTGTATTATTTAAATAATACATTAATGATATAAATGAATGTATAAAATACTAAATACATTAATGTGTTAAGTATTAAATCTATAAAAAAACAAAACATTAATACAATATATCAATTAAAGTATTAAAACATTAATATATATGTAAAGTATTAAATATATATATAATTATAACATTAACACAATTTATAAATTAAAAGCTTAAAACATTATTCTATAATGTAATGTATTATTATATAAATTAATTAATATAATTATAAAATATGTAAAAAATATTAAAGTATTATAATACATATATTTATAAAACATAATAAGATATTAAAGTATTATTAATAAAATGTTAAAAAATATAATAATAAAATAAAATAATAAAGTATTAGCCATACATTTCAGAAAATCACAATAATACATTAAGTTAATAAAACAAACATATATGTTATACATTATATAATAAATACATTATAAGATAAACACATTATTAATGTATTATTTAAATAATATATTATTCATATATAAATAAGTATATAAAATAAAAAAATACAATAATATGTTAAAATAATATTAAATATATTAAATAAATACATAAATGTTTTTAAATATTAAATATATTAATAATAATATAATTATTAATTATTAATTGATTATTAATAATAAATAAAAGAGTAACTAACAAAGTATATAAATAAAATAAATAATAATAATAAAGCATTATATGTAATAATAAAAAATAATAAAAATAAAGGAATTACTAAAATAATATATTAATAATGAAATTCTTTTATAAATGAAGTAAGAATACATTAATAATAATGTATAAATTCATTAATGTATTAATGTATAAATTAGAAAAATATTAATGACACAGAACAATCATCAAATAAAGATAACAACATAAATAAGGCAGGTGATTCTACCTATCAAGGGATGGTTGATACCTTAATGGTCGAGCTCCAACACAAACACAATCTGATGCCTAAAAATAAATCTGTGTCAACTACTAAAACCAAAGAAAATTCTGCTGAGAGGTGAAACATATGAGCCCGTTCTGAAATACATCGAGATACATAATACAAAAATAAAGGAGGCTGAGGTCCAAGATGGGAAAATTAAGGTAGCTAGAACAAAAACATTGGAAACAAAACTAACTGAAAATAAAGCGATGCAAACAAATAATTTAGAAAGGAAGGAAACCGAAGCTTCAACTAAAGAAACAGATAGACTCGTGGAAGGTTTCAACCTGGAAAATGAGATAAACAATATAAAGATACCAATACCCCTGGTCGAATTGGCAAAGAATCCTGTGTACCGAAAGAAAATAACCAAAATGATAAATTTTTCAGATTTAGAAAGTCAGTGTGACATGATAAATTTGGAAGATGATAATATTAATATAACTTTTGGCCCGCATTTTGAAGGTGCTAGGGATACCGTCGCCCCTTTCTATATCACACTAAACGTGCAAGATCATCTACTGCATAATTGCATGCTAGACTCTGGAGCCTCACATAACGTGATGCCCAAGTCTATTATGGATAGACTAGGCCTCGAGATCACCAGGCCTTACAAAGACCTGTATTCTTTCGATTCAAGGAGAGTTAAGTGTATGGGCATGATCAAGGATCTAGTGGTAACTCTTGCACAGGTTCTGGTAAAAAGTGTTCTAATGGATGTAGTTATCGTCGATATACATCTGAAGTATGGTTTGCTCTTATCTAGGTCTTGGGTAGCCAAGATTGGAGGATCCCTTCAATTAGACATGACCTATGCCGCGATTCCTGTTTTTGGTGGACATTTCACTCAATTATACAGAGAAACATGTTTAGCATATACAGTAAGCGATCCACAGAAACCTAAGAATTATCCTGTTATATCATTGATCAAGACTTGGGAAATTATATTTTATCTTTTGATGATGGTGCAAACAATTGTATAGAAGAAAATTTTATAGAGGAAAATAAATCAAAAAAGATAGATGAAAATGTGTATAACACTGAGATTTGGAAAAAAAAAATTGATGGTGCTTCGTCATGTGAAGGAGCAGGTGCAGGAGTACTTTTTTAGCACCTGAAAATGAATTTGTTATCCCCTTTTCTTACAGACTACAGTGGGACATAGACTACAGAAATAATGTATGTGAGTATGAAGCCCTAGTCCTGGGACTAGAAGATGCCAGGAAGATGAACATAAAGAACTTGGAAGTCTATGGAGATGTGGAGTTGATTGTGAAGAAGATAAATCGGCAGTACCAGGCCAAGCACCTGAGATTGAGATCTTACAGAAATTGCGCCTGGGATCTAATAGAATTTTTTTTCTCATAAGTAAATGTTCATTACATTCCACGTGCAGAAAACCTAAAAGTTGATTCATTAGCCAAAGCAGCCTCAACTTTCTCACCTCCTATAGATTTCAAACTAAAGTATCATATAGAGGTGAGGCACAAACCCTCCATACCGAATAATATACAACACTGACAGGTCTTCGAAGATGATGAACAAATCAGAAAATTCCTTGAAATGGTGGATGATTTCGCTGAAACTCACATTGACCAAGAAAACCAAAATGACCATACTTGGATTATGCAAGAAGGGGAGGATCCTCAAGAGTTGCAAGAAACGATAGCAAATCATCACATGTTAGTATTAAAAAACAATCAGATTCTGAAAGGACTAATCCCTCTAGAAAGATTGTTTGACCAAAATGACATGCCCCTAAAATCTACTTTACAACCTCAACCAGAAGAAGTTGAAGATTGCGACATAGGGACCAAAGAGGAGCCTAGAATAGTAAAGATATCAAAATATCTTCCCCCTGAGATGAAAGGTAAGTATGCAAATTTACTCCAACAATATTAAGATGTGTTTTCTTGGTCTTACGATGATATGAGAACTTATGACGCCACTGTGATCAAACACAAAATACCTTTGAAGCCCGATGTTAAACCTTTCAGAAAAAAACTCAGGAAAATCAATCCCATTTTATTTCCCATGGTCGAAAAGGAAGTTAAAAAGATTTTGGATGCAAAAATAATTGTGCCACTGAGATACTCTGATTGGGTAGCTAACCTAGTCCCGATTAGGAAGAAGAGTGGAGAGATCAGACTGTGTGTAGATTTTAGAAATCTAAATAAATCCTCCCTCAAAGACAATTATCTGCTTCCCAAAATGGATCATGTTTTGGAGAAGGTGGTTGAGGAAAATAGAATGTCAATGATTGATGGGTTTTCCGGTTATAATCAGATCGTTGTCAGTGAGAACGATAAAGAGAAAACAACCTTCACCACCCCTTGGGGCACATTTATGTATGACAAAATTCCTTTTGGTTTAATGAATGCAGGTGTTACCTTCCAACGCGCTATGGATATCGCTTTCATCAGCGAGAGAGATAAATTCGTGGTCATTTACCTTGATGATCTGACTATTTTTTCTAAATCTAATGAAGATCATCTGATATATCTCAAGAAAACATTCGAGAAATGCCAAAAAATTGGTTTGTCCTTAAACCCTAAGAAGTCTCACTTTGCGATGTAAGAAGGTAAACTCCTGGGACATATTGTGTCTCGAGACAGAATTAAAATCGATCCTAAAAGGGTTGAAGCTATAGACACTATAAATATCCCTAGAAATGTAAAAGAAATTCAATCATTTTTAGGAAAAATAATTTTTTTGAGGAGATTTATCCCGAATTTTGCTAAAATCGTAAAATTGATGACAGATATGTTGAAGAAGAACACCGAAGTCAAATGGACGGCATAAGCCAAAGAGTCATTTGTGCATATCAAGAAATTTATAAGTGAAACACCCGTGCTGGCCAACCCTGATTATCTCAAAGAGTTTCTGATTTTCTCATTCGCCTTCGAACACATGATCACGACAGTACTCCTCCAGAAGAATGAAGAGGGTTTTGAGCAACTGATAACGTTCTTTAGTAAGAGACTTAGAGATGTAGAATTGAGATATGATATAATGGAAAAGCAAGCATACGTTATGCTAAAGGCACTGAAGGCTTTCAGAACCTACGTATTACAGTCCAAGGTAATTGCATATGTGCCCACCAGTTCTGTAAAAGATATATTGGTGCAGCCCTACAATGATGGGAAGAGGGGTCGATGCCTCGCTAAAATTCAAGAATTTGATCTAGAGGTCAAACCGATGAAGCTTGTAAAAGGAAAGGGCTTGGATAAGCTCTTATCTAAATCCAATTTCAGAGAACTCGGGATAAATAACCTGTAAGAATATGAAGGATGTGTGGACATAGATGAATTTGATGACCAAATAGCTCCAACTAGAATCAAAGAGAAATTTGCCTCATCAAGTTGGTATAAAGACATAGTATTGTACCTTCTGACCCTGAACTACTCAAGTGATTTATCTCCATCTAAATCCAAGACACTGAAATTGCATGTGGTAAAGTACTATATATCCGAAAGCTAATTGTTTTGGAAACACCCTCTAGGTTTCTTATTGGTTTGTTTGGTAGAATCAGAAACAGAAAAGGTCATAAACAAATTTCATGGAGTATGCAGAGGACATCACGTGTGGAGAGAAACAACTTATAAAATCCTGAGGGAAGGATATTACTGGCCTAAACTATTTTCAGATGTCAATACCAAAGTCAGAGCCTGTAAATCTTGCCAATTGTTTGCAGGCAAGCAGAAGCTCCCAACATTACCTTTGGTTCCAGTTAAAACAGAAGCCCCGTTTCAACAATGGGGGTTGGATTTTATAGGAGAAATTAACCCACATTCCAACGCTCAACATAGATGGATCCTGACCACTACCGATTATTTCACCAAGTGGGTGGAAGCTATTCCAACCAGAAAAGTGACAAATTCGATGGTGATAGATTTTCTGGAAGAAAACATACTATCTAGATTCGGCTGTCCCAGAAAAATAGTTACAGACAATGCCCAAGCGTTCAAATCTATGGCGATGGTCATCTTTTGCCAAAAATACAATATTATACTGGGTCATTCTACAACATACTACCCCCAAGGCAATGGGCTCGCCGAATCATCGAATAAAATCCTAATTACCATAATTAAGAAAGTGTTGAATGAAAACAAAAAATCTTGGCATGTGCATTTGAAGTACACCTTGTGGGCGAATCAAATCGGCACCAAGAAATAGATTGACACTTCTCATTTTCAAATGATATATGGGACCGATGTAGTGCTACCCATAAACCTGGCCCTACCCATGATGAAACTTTGGAAGGATGAAAAAGAAGAACCAAATCACACCACAAGAAGGATAAATCAGTTGATCGAAGTTCAGTAGAACAGAATGGAGGTAGACGAAAGGATTCAGAGGTATCAAGACAATATGAAAGAACTGTTCAATCATAAGCCTAAATATAGGGAATTCCTCCCTGGCTATTTAGATTTGAAATGGTATGCTAGAAGGAAAGACTCAACAAAACATGGCAATTTTGACCATATCTAGTATGACCCATTCAAAGTCACAACTTCTAAAGGGAAGAACTCGTTTCTGCTAGAAAAAATGAATGGTAAAACCCTTAACACCCCTGTCAACATGCACTATCTAAAGAACTATATGCAATAAATTATTTCCAATATCTCGTTGTATATACCGGTTTTTGTTTTTGTTTTTACAACTTTTCGGCAAGTTTTATTTTCTTTTTCATCGCAAATAAAATAGGTGAGTGATATGAAATTTTCAATACTTTGAATTCCATAGATTTTAAAATCCTAACACTCTTCATGTTTCTTTCTTACATGATTCCAGTTTATAGCCCAAACATCAAAAACAGGAAAATGGACGGTCATGTATTGGGAAACCGATTCGTCCGAAACAGGTGATAAAAGATAATTTACTAAGATGAGAATAAAATGGTAAGGAAAAGGTACAAATTCCCTAAATATTTAGATTGCAAAAGAAGGTCACCTAAGTGCAATAACGGGCTCATGAGTTTGAACTCTTTCACTCGATGGATTATCAAAAGAGTATTTTTTTGTTGTGGATTCTAAAAGTTCCCCTAGATAAGATAAAAATAATCAAAATGAAACAGAATAAGTGTAGCATCCTAAATAAGAAAAAGGTTCTAGGAGTCAGGATTGCGTTATAACACCAATGCTTATGAAATCCAAAAATATTCTTTGCCGCTATGTCCCGAATCTTTGATTATTTTCCCTTGAGTCCTAATATCTTCCCATGGTTTTCACAGAAGGAAAAGAGGTGGCATTTTAGCTCTGAAAACCGACAAACGTTTTTTCCAAATGCCAGAGAAAAGGGTGGTGAGTTATTGTGAACCCTCAGCTCTCACTGAACTTAGATATGCTTAGGATAATCCTAACTCCCTTGTTTTTTTCCACAGGTCTTGACGATTAGTATTGCTCAAAAGAAGGCCCCTTGAAATAAACTCCCCCCTAAATCTTTCCTACCAACTAATATGTTTAGAAGGCCCAAGGGAAAATTGATCCAGAGTGATCAAAGTGAGTTAATAGACCTCAGCTGCAAAATTATACATAGATATTACCGCTGGTATAATTTCTACTAATTGATTGCCCCCACTTCATGGTGAAGGAAAATATAAGGCAGATGGTGAAAGGAAATTCAATTTTTTTTTTATTGCCCCCATCTAGTATGAAAAGAGATAATGAAAGGAAAATTCATAAAATGATTTCCCTCATCTCAACATTTAAATGAAAAGTTACAGCATGAAGTGGTGAAAGGAAATTCAATAAAGGGAATCAGACAACTTCACCGGGGTACTGAACAGGCTCGCTGGCAGTGAAGCAATGTCTAAAATATCTGTAAGGCTGTTACACATGGATTGTACCATGATCTGGTAATTAGCTTTCCTTGAAAACCTGATCTACATCCTAGGTGCATGCAAGAATCCTTGATTAAAAATATTGAAATTACTTCACCTTGATGCAAGCAAAATCAACATAACCTGTTCAAATTTCCAAGGTCGTTTGGATCATCTTGAGCAGACCTGATTTCAGTTTTAGGGAAGAGGAAATATTCGAATGGACCAACCTTGAGATAAGAAAGTGATTAAGTTTCAAAAGATTTTAGAGGTAAGGATGAAACCCCCCCCTTTTTTTCCCTTTGTATCCTCTTTTCGAATGAGTTTCATAGAAGCCAGCTAATGACTCCATTTACCCAATAAAGGCACTTGATCTACTGTTCTTCTCGTCCCGCAAGGAGACAAGATCTCTAGTTGGAGCCTAAGTTGGAACACTTGTATTTTTCCGAATAATCTGGTCATCAAAGGTCGAAGCCGCCTTTTTCTAAGTATTGAGATGATACGCCTAAGCCTAGAAATTCAGATTTTATGTTTTCGTATATATCATGGTTATACATATCTGAACCCTCGATATCCGGACACACGAAGTGGCGAAGTTGGCTTAAGTTCAATCATGGTTTTTTAACCTTTAAACACAGATTATCACCTTTGATACATTGTGCTCTCACATTTTGGGAGTCACACCTCGAGCGTCCTTCGAAGTTCCAACATGTGAAGTTGCGAGATTAGTTTAAGTTAAAACCAATTTATAAAAAGAATAATGACTTTTAATCCATATTTAATCTTCATCGCGATTCCGCGACTCGGTTGTTGCTACCATAGAAACAACACATTTGTAGCTCCGATCCCCGAAGTCACTATTTTCATTAATTAATCGTGGTTAATTAAAATCTTAAGTCGAATCACAGTTAATCAACCAAATCGTAGTATCGCGAATTCGGGGTTTGCGGATTTAGCGACTAGGAGTAAAATCATCTGATACTGCGAACTCTGAAAAAGGGATTAAGGACTAAATGCACTTAATAAATGGTTGAACTGGATTAATTAACACCTTAAATGACCTTCAGCCTGTACGACCTACAAACCAAGTTTTAAACGTTGCCGCAATCCTCTTGAATCGTGAATTATCAAGCATTTATGGCATTTATTAAGAATTTTAGTGAGGTGAATAATGGTAGGATCCCATTTTATTTCTAAATATTTCTATTAAATGATTTAAATTTTTTTTCAGCAAGGACTCGCACAGACTTAAGTGCTCAAAGCGAAAAGGTTTCAGTCATTATCTTAGATTTCTTTCTAATTTGCACAGACCAGCCGAAACATCATACGTTTCTATCCAATCCACTTCTCCCTCATTGGATGACCAACATCTATTGGCACCTGATAGTTACTCGATGCCATCATAGTTAAGTTCCTTGTCGTCTGCGATCCCCAATTTTTCCTTCTGATGAATCTATTAAGTATATGTTGAGCATTGACAAGCTACATCGGGATGATAACCATCATCGATCCTCTTTTCTTCCCCCTCGTGAAGAAATGCGGGAAGATATGCACTCTATCTCCCCTCCTCCTGTCGATTTTCCATCGTCTCCCATGCTTTCAACTTTCGATGATTTGGATTCGGTAGTTGACATGGTGATCTCTGCAGTAGGGCTATTGGAGCCTGATCTCCTTAACCCTGTCGTAGCCCTTGACATGGTGTTCTTCCAGAGCGTTATTTTCTTGGAAGCCATGATCAATAAGAGTCCATGAGCATAGTTTCTTTTCTCTGTCGCAAGCTCGTTAAAAAATGAAATAGAGGCCACGAGCATAGTTTATTTTCTCTGTTGCAAGCTCATTAAAAAATGAAACAGAGGCCTTGACACTAGTACATATTGTAAAATTTCCAACATTCTATTTGCGGCGTTATGAACAAAATTGTCCATACTGTCGGAAAATAGAGGAAATTTTAAAAAAAAAAATCATCTTGCCTGATAACGTCGATATTGTCACGTTGAGTTCTTTATTGCCACGTTAATGTCTCTCTTGCCATGTTTCTGTCTCTCTTTCCACGTTTTCCACCTAGTCGTCTCTCTTGCCACGTTTGTGACATAATCGTCTCTCTTGCCATGTTTGTGTCCACATCCTAGAAGTATATAATAGTATCTAATATTAGTGGAATCCAATGTAAAGATAATGACCAATCTATTGCATATAATAAATGAACAATTAATTTTAACATTCCCTAAGGCTTTCTATAATGTTAATATTAATATTACTCATAAGGTACACTATCAAGCTTGAGCAAAGTAGAGTTTTCCATTGTGAAAGCCAAGAAGGTCATAACCTTATTTGAATGCATTGTAGAGTTTTCCACCACTTTTTAGGAACACCATGGCAATGAATCACCCACTAATGAGAAATTGTTCCTTTCATCCTCCAATGATCCACAATATGGGGACCTCATACTTCTCTATTTCCTAACCCTTTGCACCATTTTCACAATTGGATTTATGTTTTTTCTCTTCTTTACATGGTTGTCATTGTTTCTTAGGTGTAGGAATTTGAACACGTTATCATTTGGATTCAAGATCATTCACCTTCTTTTCATGGACTTCGATAAGTATTTGTCTAAGCCATCATATAGGTTTAATATTTCCCTCCACATATTCATATTTAAACCTTTTTTCCAATTCAATCACCTTAGGGTCCACCTTGGTTGGACATTGGTACTTTGACACCTATTTTAACACTTGTCCAAT
>SNQJ01S0013653.1:80137-100393 GCA_010110895.2 Picea sitchensis | reverse complement strand
CTCCTCACGTCGCTACTTTGAGCCTTCCAGGTCTCACAATTGGATTGTCGGTGTGGTTGTTTTCCACTCAGGTAATCCCAAATGCAGTAAGTGCTTCGGTCGTAAGCACTTCCCCCCAAGAGCATCATATGG
Source organism: Picea sitchensis (assembly GCA_010110895.2). Taxonomy (NCBI): domain Eukaryota; kingdom Viridiplantae; phylum Streptophyta; class Pinopsida; order Pinales; family Pinaceae; genus Picea; species Picea sitchensis. Next base: position 100,261 of record SNQJ01S0013653.1, on the reverse strand, counting down.
GTATGGATCTCCTTACCATATCCTAAAGTTTCCAAACCGGCACATACCTGGAGAATACTTGCAAAGATTAATTGATCTGATTTCATACCTGCTCATTGCATTTCGCAGAAGAGGTCCAATGCCTCCTCTCCAAAATTATCCTGAGCATATCCTGTAAGAATTGCACTCAATAAGATCAAGTCATGTTTGGTTTCTCTTTTGAACACTTTACGTGCATACTCTATGCTACTGCACTTAGCATACATGGTAACAAGGGCACTAGCTGCATATATATTTGACTCAAATCTAGTTTTGATCACATGGACGTGAAGCTCTTTGCCCTATTCCAGAACACCAAGGTTTTCACAAGCCCGAAGAACACTGACAAACGTAAATATGTCAAATCTCAGGCTTATATGATGCATTTCAGAGAATAGTTCAAGGGCTTGCAGATCAAGTTCATTTTGCACACATGTTGCAATCATTGAATTCCACAATGTCGAGCTTATTGTCTCCATTTGATCAAACACTTTGCATGCATAATATACAATCCCATATTTTGCATACATTGTAACAAGAGCACACCCCACAGAAACATCTAACTGAAATCCAGTTTTAGCAATCTGAGCATGCAACTCCCTCCCCTAATCAACAACTCCAAGACTCTCACAAACTCCTAGAATGCTAACAAGCATAAATTCCCTAGGTTTGACCCCTGTTCGATGCATTAGGCCAAAAATATCCATTGCCTTTTCATAATATCCATTCTTACTATACCCTGCAATCATTATATTTCATGACACTAAATTCCGTTCAATCATTCTCTCAAACACTTGGCGTGCATTCTCCACACTTCCACATTTTTCATACATGTTGATAAGGTGATTGCTCAAAATGATACCTGGCTCGAACCCACTATCAATCATGTCTTGCTGGACTCTTCTATCATCTGCTAGAGACCTATTGTCAATGCATTTTAATATGAAATGAGTATAGCTATTGGTGTTCAATTGCATTTTGAATGGATTCATCAATTGGCTATCCATTGTCAATGCATTAAAGTCCCGATTGTTCCTGTACCGACTCTCGTTACCCTTCTATTGGGGTATTTGATACACATTAATGGATATGAATGGCCTGGGAGTGGAACCCATCATTTGCATATGAAGAGACTGCATCTTATATGAGAAATAGGGACTGTTCCACTTAAAAAATTAATGGTTGGTGAAGAAAACTTACCTGTTTAGCTCATAAGTTTAAGCAAATAGAATTGTAATCGATATACACAATTTAGCAAATCGACCCATTTGAAGAAATTTATACCATAATTGGTGAAATGGGTGGAATTAACCAATGTCCTCTTGAGGAATCTCAATCGGAGCATTGGAAGAATGCCACGAACATAATTTGGATCATCCACATTGAATCCGCTTGATATATGGATGGAGATAAACAATATGATTGATATATGGATGGATATCAACAATATGTTTTTCAGCCTCTAATTGATGATGAAAACAAATTGGAGATGGAGCAACCCTTATAATCATCTTTGGTGTTGTTTTGTAATGAGACAACCAATAGACATGTTTCTAGAAACCAATTTAGGTTTGCACCATAATTTTCCAAGGGAAATTTCAAACATTTCCAGAAGTCCACTACATGAAAATTTATCCACAAATTTGTTGTCTAACTTAGCCCAAAATAGAAATAAGATTGACTAGATCTTGAATGCCCGTCTCCAATGAGCACAAATAAAACAAGACATCCCATTCCTTAAATTGGTGGATCGATCCTCTATATGAGGCTATTATTTTGTGGTAACTTTTTTCTTTCCAAATGCCAACACACTAGATCCTCATTAAAATGACAATCATCGGCCAAAAGAAGAATAGTTTCTGTCATGAGGTCTCTGTGGCCACTGTTTTAAATTTGGAGATGAAGTTAGACTTAGACACTTCCTTGTCTCACAAACCCAGAAGGTAAATCCAACACAAAAGAATCTACAAATCATCTCCAAACTTGTATATAAATACTAGTTAGCAATGGAATTAGCATGAGTCACCAAATTGAACTTACATGTTTTGTATGCTATGCGTGGTCCAAACAGGGTGAAAATTGTCTTCAAAATGGTTCTCTTTCAAAAGGCTCCCATTGATCAGAAGCACCAAATCTATAGGCTTCCATATGATTCCTTAGTACAAACAGGGTGAATATTGCATCCTCCATCTCTAAGTAGTAAATATCTTTCAGTGAAAATGAAGGCAAGCAGACATCAAGTAAAGTAGGCAAAGTAGTAGTTTCAAAAATTACTATGTAGTATGCACCGTAAACTGAATAGCATGCAATTCTTGTGTATCTCGACACAGGGAAAAAGAAGGAATATTGTCAATTGTGTTTACTCTAAAGCGTTACCAATATTCCCCTCAGGTACATAGGCCATTGTTGAAATGATGCAAGCAGTGGGCATCTCGCACAACAAATTCCCAACCAACAAGCTTGGAGATGAACTTGATGGTGGTATGGCAGTCATTGCACACACAGAGTTTTTATTATTTTATTTTTTATATCCAGATAGGTGTCTCAACGTTGGTGTTGATGAGACCAAAATCAATTTGCAAGTTTCTCACTATGAGGATGGAAGGATGGATCTTGTGTTATATCATGTAGAACAAGGTTCCTGTTAGTCCCATTTTGTCATCTCACTCATAAAAATCTCGATGTACAATCATACTTCGTTCACCATAATATGATTACTTAGTTGTGATTGACTTTTTGTGCTCTCATAATAAGCATGACAGACTTCTCCATCATACAAAGGTTGCTATGGAACACTAACAATCTCTAGCTATGTATTAGGAAGAACATGAACATTAATATGAACATTAAGGATGCTTCAAAACCAGGTCGCAAATCATCTAGTTTGTCTTTTCTCAATTTTTTTTTTCAAAATTTGCAGATAAATTTTGTCTTGTGTGAGACATCCAAATGCCTTCTCTATATTAATCTGCACGGGTGTTGAAAACTATGTTTCCACTTTCCAACTTTCTCTGATGCTTCCACAAATATATCTACTTCTGTCAACATTAATTTTGCATGCGGATTTTCTTCACCATAGAAAATATAAAATTACCACAGTCGAGCATCATCCACACTCGCACATTTTGCATACATGTCTATAAGAGAATTACCCACTTATCGACCTCAAAACTAGATCTAATGTCATGGTAATGAACATGCTTTCCCTGCTCCGTGGCCGCAATATTGGTGCAAGCCTTGAGAAAACTTGGAAATGTGAATTGATTAAGCTTACAACCTTCCTTGTGCATTTCAACAAAGATCTTCAACAATAAGATATTGATATCCATACTCATTGTCAATACACTCTGTTGCATGCTTTCCCAGCTCCAATTTCTTCCAAGCAATGCTTTCCGCCATGCAATGTCTACCAAGCAATGTCTTCCATGCAATGTCCTCCATGCAATGTCCGCCAATAAATTCTTTTCCAACTACATCCTCTATGTTCCTGCACTTGGTATACATTTTAACAAGAGCATTAGAAACATAAACATTTGTGTCAAATCCTATTTTGATCATGTGTGCATGGAATATTTTTCCCTTTTCTAGGGTAGATAATGTGGCACATGCACTAAGAATACTGGAAAAGGAAAACTGATTTGTATTAACTTGTGTTGACAATTGAGAGGTCTAATTCAAACTTCCTTTTCAAAATACAAGCATGGATTGCCTTTACATGTTCCAGAGGTCCAAGGGATGCACATGCACTTAGCACACTAGAAAACATGAATTGATCAGGCTTTTTGCAAGCCCTTGTCATCTTACAAAAGAGTTCACGGGCTTCATCATACTACTCATTTTTTGCATATCCTGAAATCATGGTTGTCCATAAAACAACATCTTTCTAGAGAATGTTATGAAACACTTGAAATGAATCCTTTATTATCCCACATTGAGAATACATGGTGACTAGGGCACTAGCCAGATGGATATCTGGCTCAATTATAACTTTAATAATGTGGGTATGAAGCTGCATACCTAATTTGACATAAACAAGGTCACAACATGCCTTAAGCACAGTCACAATAATTGACTGGTTTGCAGTCATTCATGCTTGCATCAAGAGTTGTGAAGGAAATTAGGTGTTGTGAAGATACCTTGGGAGTTGTGAAGATACGAATCAATAACAACTCTCGTATTTTTTACCTAACAATGTACTTTACTCTCAATTTCTCTCTCCCTTTCAACATGTATAGGCCACCTTTACCTTTCTACCATTTCTTTTCCTTGGGTTCATATTTCCGATGAGGGTAGTGTTTTTGTTGAGTTAAAGTTTGACCTTTCTTGTTCATTTTTTTCAGAAATACCATTATTTTGGTTGTCTTTAAATTGTACAAAAACTATTAGGGTAAAGTTACATGAGAAAAATTCCCAACATAATAGGATACTAAAAAGAGTAACTCTATGGTAATCATTATGAGCTTACTGTTATACTAATAGGATACTAGTAATAAATTAGTTTTACATCTTGAATGACTGACCATTTCTGTCATTAATGATTTGATAGGATGTACAAGCAAATAGGTATTTGTTAGATCTATCTCCATTGAGCGAGGGAAGTTCAGGTAGAATAGAAGAAAGTGAGACATCTAGTAGTTCTAACAGGCAAAGATCGACTAGAGGTGAGAAGATCAGAAGAAAATTCCATAAATGCATGGAATTTTTTCTTGTGAAAGGGGTATCATGTTCTTATGATCATGAGAGCATAGACGAAATCGAGGTGCCCTTGAGGTACAAACATATAGTGAAACAATGGGTACCCAAGGATCTTCCTGAAATAAACACTGATTTTTGTGTAAACGAAAGGATATACCAGATTGCTCCATCGTCATTACATGGTTTGGGGCTATTTTCCATGGATGCCATAAAGGTCTGTTACGACAGATTAACTCAATTGACGGAGTACGTAGGACCCTGTTATATCTACAAAGATTGGATACAAATATTCCAATATACAAAAAGTATGCGAAGATATGGTTTGGCTGCAAATTATATATAGCTAAAAGACAATGATCAAAATAAAGGAGCAATTGTCTACATTGATGGAAGGCCAAAAACAACGAGGAATATTGCAGGGTTTATAAATAGTACATGACCCGCGACCACAGATAAGCGACCCAATTGCATATTTGAGGGGCGTGAAGAAAACCATGTATTTGTATGTGTAATAAAATCAATAGATGTAGGGGAAGAGATATTGATTGATTGCAATTTGAATTGAATAGATACAAATGTTGCTATTATGGGGGCGGTACGTATACTAATTTACCCAATCTGTAAGCAATGACTCTCATATTTTATGATTTTCATTATGTTCTATTTTTTTTATCAACATTTGAATTTATTTCTCATGATAATGATCACGGTTCTAATTTTATTGTAATGTGGCAGGATGATCGTGGTAAATCAATAGCGGCCTTAGAACATTTAAATGAACAACAATTTTCGAATAGCATTTAATGTGCATTTTATTTTTGTGGTGATCAATTATTTTATTTCTTTACATAACTGAATTATCATTTATTTTGTCGAATATGTAGTCGGTGGGATATAATGTTGATGATGATTCGCTCGACGAAAGGGATTTGTATGAATCCTCCAACCCTACGATTTTAATAAAGAAAATGATCAATAAAGGAAACAAGGAACTAGCTCACTTGTTAAATATTCTAGACCAAACTCCTGAGGTTGAAGAAAGGATCAAAGAAGTTATGACAAGGCTTAAGACATATAATGTAATTACCATAATTTCAAGTTGTTTTATTTTTATGTCATAAGATTAATTATGAAACCTTGATTTTTAACTTTTACATTATCTAAACAAAAAAATGTTTTCTTTCTTATATAGATATTTTTGGATCCTGTTGACACCAACATGCATGGTATCAGTATTAGTGGCATTGCAAAAATGCCACAGGGTCCCAACGTAGGCCCTCGTATAGCTGCCAGGACGCAACTATTCATATCTCCACCTTCCACACCATTAGGTGGGAGCCATGACACGCCCACCGAGGAAGCAGCCACACAGGTAGGTTCTGGAGGTGGTGATGGAGATGAGGCCGATGATTTGAAAAAATATATCGTTTCTTTTCCTAAAGCAAGATGTGTGACCAGCACAGGGACCCTTAATGACACCTTTATGGTCAACGAGGAAGGTCTTCCATTAAAGCAAGTTAAAGTTCCAGGTAATTTTTAAAATTTTATTTTTTTCATGTTCTCTATGTAGACAAATATAAATCATCTAAATTATTATTTTTAAATTAGTAATCATATAATCATTTTGCATGTAGGGAACAATGTTTTTTACAGGTCCTTGGAGAATAAGGCTTTGCTGATTTTTGGGCCCACCATGCAGGAGAGGTGGAATTCCCAGAATTCCAACCTCAGAAAAGAATTGATGGATCATCTAGAAAGCCTTTTTGGTGTAAATACTTTTAATAAGACCTTGGCCACGGCCGCAGCTGGCCAATATTTAAAATATACACAAGAAACATATAGGAGGAACTTGAAACAAAATGATAGGCATGAGAATCCTCTGATGATTCCAGATAGGGAGTGGAAGGCCCTCATCGAGGACGCAAAAGAGAAGAAATTGATAGATGAAGGAAAGACACCCTCTGCTCCCAAAAGGTAAATTACAATTTCAATTGAATACCTTCAAATTTTTTTAGATGTAAATAAAACTGTGGTATATATTAACATACTTGAAACTTTTGACGATAGATTGATTGACACGTCAAAGGCCACAAAAGAAAGGCTTGCCAAATGTGGCCAACATAGGCTAGGCTAGGGCGGCTACTTGAAGTTGCAATCACGAATTGTAAGTACCTAAATATCTTGTTTGTATCGCCTTAAAACTTTTAGGTAATTTTTGGGAATAACATAAAAAATACATAATCTTATGCAATGTAGGATGACGAGTTTGGTACTAAAACCACGGAGGAAGACCTCAAGCTTGGTTACAAGTACGTCTATAAAGAGGTAGTTGAACACCGAAAAATCTTGGGGCAGATACCAAGAACCACTTTGCAGGATAAGGTAAATAAAATTCAATCCACATTAACCTTTGTTATTAAAAGAATATAGTCATGTTGAATATTATTGATATTTACAACATTGTTTTAATCAAGGGAGCAACACTGTCAACGAACGCACTAGTACTATTGCAGAGCAGTGCGTTGATAGCAGTTTGCAACCAAAAGATGGTTCTGATCCCATTCAGTCCCAATTTTCCATAGAGGCGCAGCCACACGATGGTGCTATGACCGAGCTAGCACATGACGGTAATATGACTGTATTTTAATCATATACTTAATAATTTCATAGTTATAAATTTTGTACTTCTATTTTTTTTTACTTATACATTTATGATGGTCCTTATAAAGTTTGTGGTCTCAATGGCAGAGTATGTTGTACTTGAGTCTCATACAGTTGAAGAGGAGCACGTGGGGAAAACCATTCCAACAGTGCCAACCAGTGAACTAGGTAAATAATTACATTGCAGGTGTTTTTTTTAATATTACTGAACTAGTTCAATGATATTTAAAAAATGGCCATTTAAATTTTGTATTTTTTTCTTTTGTAGGTGATGCCTCATCACATCGACCTCCATTACACCATGAGTACCTGGTGACTAGGCGTGCTCTGCATGATAAGATGCAATCACAATCAGATTTTGAAGAGCACCCAGAGAATGAAGATGTAGATATTGATGAAATGCTTAGGAACTATAGAGCTAAAAAGAAGAGGCTGGCTAAAAGCACTAAATGATGATGTACATGAATATTTTAATATGTTTGTTTTTTATGTAAATATTTCAATAGATTTATATGTTGGGTATTGGGGAATTGAGAGTGATGTGAGGGGGGGGAGGGGCCATAAGAGCTTCTACCTTCACATGGTTGGCCCTGTTTAGTAGAGAATAATTTATTGGAGCCGTTTAATCTTGGAGAAAACCTCCCTCGATCCAACAGAGCAACAACAAAGTCAATGTTGACTTTGTTCCTTCTACTTCAAATCAAGAGAGGAAGTTTGATCAAATATTAGATGCGTGGCTCCAATAAATTATTCTTGAAACCAAGAGGAGATCACTCAGGTATGTTTTGACACTCATAAAAATGCATCTTAGAGTAAATAATGCACTACAAATATTACTTGTATTGATTTTTTAGATATTTATGGAGGTTGAATGATTTTGGCAGGTACTTTAAGATCTTTCTTCGTCGATTGAGGGAAGCTCAAGACTAACAGAGGGCCATACAGCTAAAGAGAAACACGTGGGACCAACCATTCTAACTGTATTTTCGACCAGTTCATCAGATCAGGTGTGATTGCTCCTTTCAACATATAAGTTTATATATCCATCAATTCTAGTTATTTTAATTTAGATCTTTTTATTTCTTTTTAAGTATAATATAGCTAAAAATGTGTGTAGTGAATAAATGGATCCATTCTACCATATGTACATTCTCCTTGGTAGATCTTATTGCATCGCAAGTTGTAGACAACTCAACATGCGGGTAGTTTGTTCACTTGTTCTAGGTTCTTCTATTTTCAGGATCATCTGGGTTGTGCCTTGTTTGTGATTGTTGTGAAATGGTGAAGCACATATTCTGGGATTGCCAGTTTTCCATGATTATTGGTTATGTTGAATGGTTGATATGGGATTACTATGTAGAAGCTAATCAATGGTTAGAGTGCATTAAAGATGAACACTTGCTCTTAGTTAACATAAGGTAAACAAGTACTAGTCTTTATTCCATATCACATCTTACCCTATGAATCCCATTAGTCTTTCTCATATTACTAGTCTCTGCATGTATGATCTAGACATAGTGAAATCTCTCTACAAGCCATAGTGAAATCTCTCTACCTGTATCATGACCATATGAAGTTTCTCTTATGTTATTTAGATCCTAATAGTAATGATAAATATTTTTTCACATCCTGATAAAGATTCAGATCCTGTAGGAAGCTTTTTTCACAATTTTATATAAAATGCACAAAAAACCTTGTTTAAATGTTACAAACATTGCTCCATTGCAATACCATGCCACTGTATAGTCATATTTTGCATCAAGGTTATTTATATTCACTAAGTTGCAAGGGTTATTTCCCCAATGGCTATCAAAGACTTTGGACTCCATCCATGCTGGATAAGGGCAACAACTTTTCCTGTAATTGTATTGATCCCAACATAATCATGAAGGTATTTCAACTCAACCTTAAGAGCTTCACTATAGCCACATGATTTTTATGCAGATACACTCCATTAACATTTTGAGTCTGCATTTTCAATGGATTGTCCTTGATTTATAAATGCTTGGACTACACCTCTCCTAGGAGCTCCCTAAACCTTACTTTAATCATTGGCACAAAAGCCTTAGAAGCTATCAAAGTTGTCCAAATCATATGTCCTATCAAAACTGCCACCTCGGCATACAACAATAAAACTATTTTCCTCAAAAAACCACTTGGAATAAAAGAAAAATAAACTTAAAGTTGTGCAATCAATGCACAAAACAAAGTGATAGAAATATCCAAGATAATCATTTAGGTTATTGTCAGGATTAGACTAGCATCAAGAGTAGGATCATCTTCTTCATTCATGGAGGGTCTTCGCCCCATCATTAAGCTGGCTCTGTAGTTCCCCAACCATCATTTTCAGGCTTCTTTTCATTTTCCATGATAGCCAAGGAAAAAGTTGGAAAGTTATCAGTCAAAAGACACAAAGGAAAGTTGTGAGTGCGTCTGTGTTTCCACTCCCATTTTTATTGCACTATTTGGCCAAATTTGTGTCATGGCCTCCCATCACTATGTTCACAATCTAGATTGTCTGGTGCAGGCAGAGATCTAACAACAGGTACAAGTGTGCCACATCCAGCTCCACTTTTTGTTGGCCCTATATAGTGATATGCAATGGGATAATGACATATGTTAGAAAGTAAAAAAGTAAAACATAGCTACAAAACCTAACATATGTTTTGCATCTATGACATATGTTAGGTTTTGCAGCTATGTTAGAACAAAATATGGCCTTAGAGAGAGCTTTAGAAACATTGACAACACCAACCAATCACTCACCAATAAACTGAGTAACTCGTTTTATGTCATCATTTCTCCCTTTTGTCTCTTCTCTTCTTTAGCTCTCTATCACTTTTAGTTCTACCCTACTCGCTCTGCTAACTGCCAATCCTGCATGCTTCTGTCACATGCCTGCAATCCACGTAGCCTCTTTGGAGTTGTGGTAATCTTAACTACCTTGCCAACTCATCCCCTTACTGCTCCACGATCTCTTGTGCTACTTGAAGTAATCATTCAGGAAGATTTCCCAGATACTCTTTTCTTTATTTTGGCGTGCATGGGGGATCTTTTTTATTACTGATGCAAATCACAAAACTTGGATTGGAGTGCATTGAAAAAAATTTCACTGATGCACGTGCCTTAGGTCACCCATTGCACAACTACTGGAATGCACACAAAAACTGATTTGTGCACACAACTTCGTTTGTGCATGTGAACGATCTTTAAGAAAAACTTTGGGTGCCAACAATCTATCCCCCACCACTATTATTTGGCTTGTCCTTGAGCCAATTGCCTTATGGAGTGATCGATTTGATAGAAAGAACCATCTTCATAAGCTCCTGAAATAACTACTCAAACTCGACACATTTGACCAATGGGACTTTCTTGAATGTCAGCCCCTGAAATTGTACTCCACAGGGCAACACAAGATGTGGAACTGATTGTTCTTCATTGCCTTAGACTTCATTTGGGATTGGGGTTTTCTTGAGGACCCCATGTCGGATATGGTGACTAATTTGTCTCAAGTTATGAAAACCCCGACCCAGTTTGGAATTCAACTGCACAAGAGAGCTTGCCTGCTGAATAGACAATGAGATTATGCATGTATTTTCTCTAGCCAATGCCAAAATATGAAGGAAAGAGCACTTCGAGAAGAAGGAAAAATCAATGAGTCAAAACACTTTGCCCGTCCAAAAGATACTAGACTTATAATGGTGCATGTCGTTCATTTGGCGTGGAGTTACTGTCCAATGCTTTTCCTTACCTTGGTCGATAGTGCCTTTCATCCTTGCCGTCGAAGTTGCCTCATTGGACACAGGTCGATCGCTATGGCCTTAATGTAGTGCTTTCTGCCATCCATCGTAACTAATTATTTCATTCTAAATAAGACAAATCGTCCCCCTATCAGCTGCATTAATGACTCAATCTTTTTGAAATTGGGGGAAAGTGACGCGATGTAACTGTTTGTCACATTGATCATTATTACTATAAATCTTTTTTGCTGTCGAATATTTCAGGACAATGTGGGTTGGTTTAAACATGTGCAAGTATTATTCTTCGAAGTTGTCGCACATGACTCCTATGCACCCCTGCATTGGTCCACCCTTGGTTAATTGGTTGTAGAAACCCTTGGTGGGTCATGACACATGCTCACACATTCCCAACCTTTTGGTTTCTTCCATGGAGAAACTGAACTCGATCTGATTGGATTTGGTGGTAGCTACTGACTATCGATTGCTTCCTTACTCATGCATAGCTCATATTTTTTGTCAATGGGGTTGAAGGGGATTAAGCGGGCGGACTTTATTCCTATTACTGCATACTTATTGGTCATCTCCATCCTTCATACACACATCTCCCCCACTCATCTGCTAGGGAACCGAGGAACTAGAGGGGCATAATTCTTTCTCGGCAGTGCACGTTGGGCTTTCAGATATTGGCTACACATCCCGCACCGCTTGCCTACCCAATGTCTCTTTCAAGAACACATGGATCAACAGAGATCCATCCCTGGCCTGAACCTTTCTCTTAGTGAATCTTCCACAATGACCCATTCTCGGAGATGTTCTCGGTGATCAATTCTAACATAGCTGCAAAACCTGTCAAAAAAGTAAAAAAGGATGCAATTCCCCTAGTTATCAACCTATTTAAATTTACTTATCCACCCTAGAGTTCCTAACTGCAACATATTTATTAGGCATTAGAGTCTAATTCTATGAGCCATTTTGTATTTAATCTCATGTTTGATGTCCTAGTCATAAACCTTTGTGCTTTCATATTTCATTACTCGTAAAATACCACTTCTATGTAATAAGGGTCGTACCACTTTTATAGTAGCTTAAGCTTGAAGTTAGGGTTTCTACTTATTTTTGGTATAAATAAGTGTTCCCTCATCTCATTTGTATCTATTATCATTTTTCAATAATACAACCAACAACTCTAAATGAAATTGTATAATTTTTCCTTTGTATAAATTTGCAGGTGCTATCTACCTCTTAGTGTGCTTATTTTTGTTGTTATTTTTTGTTACTTGAGCTTTACTGCTATCATATAATTTGCTATTAGGTTTAGTTAATCCTGTAGCTGTAGTTTTTGTGCCATTTTGGATACATGCACTCTGCACTAACAAAATATCATTCCACGCAGACTACATACAAGGCATGAGAGTATTAGTCCCAATTGTTGGCTCAATTGGTAGATTCTCTTGTAAAAAAGTTCAAGGTGGTCTTGTGAAAGGGACAAGGTTGGGTCAGGCCTATTATCTCTCATGGAAGTATGGAATGACCCCAACATGAATTTTCCTCATGCATTTCTTGAATAACCTTGGGCGATACCCTTTCTTTCCTCATAGGGGAGATAGGCTAGAAAACTGCTATAGCCTGCTGGTATATGACACAGCCTCTTCTAGACCCATTCTCTAACCTGGAAATTCCTCTTACAATAAGAAGTCCAAGGGGTTAGCTCAACCAGTGTCACCAATGTTATTGGGCATTTGGTTAGTTCCATGTCAACAATTGCTTGGTTTGAATCCCCTTGGGTTAGGTGCACTAATAAATGTTGACAGGTTTATTAGGAATGCCATCCATGAATGTGGTGAAGCATCCCATGGGGTTTTTCCACAAGGTTTTCCTTCGAAAAAAATAAAAATAAAGAATGGGAATATGAAGGAGAAAAGAGGCAATTGAGGAATATGAGATGTTTTGATATCGAGAACACAGTTTTTATTCAAAAATTACATATCTCTCTCCTATTGTTGTTATTATTAAGTCAATAAGATAATAAGAAAAATAATTTTATTAATGTCAAACGAATGACCACAAGAGTAGGTCAATGGGAAGAAAAAGTACATCTAGTATTCTATCAAAAGAAAAAAGTGCAAAACAAAGAAGGGCCAAGTAATTAGTCAACATGAGTACAGAATAAATAAATTTAGAAGAAAAAACCCTGACAAGTATAAATTGTAAATGAGTTGAGAAAGAAGAATAAGGCTCCTCAACCAAGTCATTAGTCACTTCAAGGGGCTAATGCATTGCCTAATAATATTGTTTGGAGACCATTATGGGCTAAAGGGCCCTTGTCATGTAATCTTGGGTTGAGCCCTAGATTGAAGAAGTCCATCACTCCTAACATCATGTTCAAGGGAAGAATCTTTATATGAAAGACTTGTTTCTCAAATAGAGTTGGAGAGTAGTCCCTTGTGTAGAATGATCCTATCTTTGGGACATCCTAGAGATGGTTTATCTATTGTTTAGTTGGTGCATACCCTGGGGTCTAGAATGAGAAATCCTCAAAAGTCTCGTGGAGGCCAGTCAACCTGTTAGGGGAGGGAGAGTGAGGGTCAAGAGAAAACTAGAGGTCTTGTTGCTTTGGTATATGGAGTGGTGTGGGGCTCTATCTGTTGTTTGTTGCATCAAGTATACTTAACATATGGAAGAAAAAGTTGATCTTATTGGAGGGTTTTGGCCAAGTAGGTCAACGTAGGGATCAGGATCAAGATATTGTGCATCCATAACATACTGCAGCAATATAAAGATTCTTGGACCATTTCTCCTACAAAACATAATCAATAAAGAATTAATTCACACAACCCAAGTTGGCTCTAGGAACATAATTATTTAGTAATTGAAATCACCTTAACATGAGTACTAGGAAAATATGATGTTCAAAGTGTTTCTTGTGTTTCATCTATTAGTTTCCTCTTTGGCACACTTAGGATGAAAGCAACTTGATCATAACTTGCAGGAGTGGTAGTTATTCTATAACCATTCTCCCAACGTCTATGAATTCCTTCACTTGGATAGAGGAAATCAAGTTCCACAACCTACAAAGAAGTAATCACCAACATTATCAATAAACAAACTATTTTGAGCTGCAAATGCAATATAACCTTTGCTTCACATGCAATCTCAACATAGGTAATAGTAATGTAATATAGCTAACCTGATCTGAGAACCCTGCATTCCGAGACATGACTACACCCCATCGACTCCCAACAGTTGTCATCGATGTGACATAAAATCCCTCCTTCCACTTTTTACTGATCCATTTGAAAGGAAAATAATCGTTGACTTTATAAGATTACCGAGTATAGGGTGTTCCTTGTAAAGATTAAGATAATGAATACACATTGTTAGCAAGATTGCCTAAACTATAAAAGATAGAAGGAAGGATGTTAATTTAAATGCAAATATCTAGCATGCACACTAATATTACTTGCAAATGATATTTAAAAATAAAAGAGAGGAAACTATCCCCAAAAAAAATCATCTCATTAATCATGAACAACATGAATAGATATTCCAAATTGTAATGCAGTAACAACTTGAACTAGGATGGCTTCTAAGACAAAATAAGTTCATTAGAAAGAAGGATCTGCAACTGATTATTGAACAACTCTAAGAAAGGACTCCTCTTTGGTGCTATTGTGGTGATATTGGATAGCCCTTCTTAGTTTCCTCAATGGTTGCACCCATGATTAGGGATTTATAGCTTAAGTGAAACATTGGGCAGTAACAAGTCACATGGCACCGCATTCACATTCATAACCCTAGAATTCCCATATTCCTTGGTTGCCCCTGGAGCCTACTTTTGGGAACCCATAGCAGGGATCTTAGTACACAAGCATAACCCTTCTCCCTCACGAGGGTATGGCAGGTAACTTCGTCCAAGGCATAACCCTTCTCCATCACGTTATGCAAGAGATCTGCAGCCTGCGCTGGTCTACAGCTCTCACAAAGACTCATAATAAAATTATTGATGGTTGTCGTATCAACAGATTACTGCTTTTTGCCTTTTTTTTATGGATGATGTTGATGTTGGGGAATATTATGAACAATATGAGATATTAGGAATTGCTAGGAAGAGTACTACCAAACTTTGGTATTTTCAGTCTGTGGAATTCACCAGAGATTGTGTAAATTGTACCTAATCTCACATGTACATGTGACTATATATATAAATCCTTTTTCTTGGAAAAAAAATGAGATTGTATTGAATGCCTATCTGTCAAAAACATTTGCAAATATTTGTGAGAGTTTGTTAGCGCTTTCAATATGAATTGTTTGTGCACTGGTTTCCTTTTTTCTTTGCCAGAACTCCTAGTAAAGGCTCCACTTTATAACAACTCTATAGATTCATTTGCAGAAGAAGAGTCCAGAAAGGGTTATTGTAACTTTAAAATCGTACAGTTGCCAGTAAATGATTTTGAGAAGCAGATTTGATAGTATTACTTTAGTCTTTTCAATTAAAGGTAAAACTCACCAATATTGGAAGGACACACAACAAATATTGATCTGTTATAAACACAACACCTTCTGCTGTCTATCGTGAGTTCTTGAACTTAGATAGCTTGCAAATTTACTTGGGAGAGTTCAAACTTCCTCTAAAGGTATACTTGTCTTGTCATCAAAGACCTCATCTTTGCAAGTTTGAAAGTACAAATGAAGTTATCAACTCATTTTAGTGAAGATTATTGTGAATCATCTGTTCTTAAAGTATTCAGGTATTTTGGTAAATGGTGAATGAGTATAAGTCATACTCTATGATGCTTGCTTCATTTGTTTGACAAGATGGTTGATGGTTTTGGTCCTTACCATTATGATGTAGATTTCCTGGGTTTTGAAAGTCCTAGAAATTTTAACCATGATTTCATTCCTGTTTTAGCAAAAATGGCACAAACGAGATGCAAGTTTCTCTTATTAAGAGAACATCAACCTATGAAGATGTATAA
Organism: Picea sitchensis; assembly: GCA_010110895.2. Taxonomy (NCBI): domain Eukaryota; kingdom Viridiplantae; phylum Streptophyta; class Pinopsida; order Pinales; family Pinaceae; genus Picea; species Picea sitchensis. The sequence continues at coordinate 84,171 of SNQJ01S0013653.1, read as the reverse complement.
CGCTATTATCATTTATATATTCTCTATAAATATATTATTCAAAGTCATGACTTCCCTTGGCCTCTTTTGCAGGAATTTCAATATGATTGATAATATAGAAGGTAAGTGTAGACACTTTGATTGATAACCTAGAAGTTAAAGTGTAAGGCCATGGGATTCTGATTGTATCAACTCAATAGAGTTACCTGGATTTGGGTTCAAGATTTAAATTTTCTCGGATTCACTGAAAAGGTATGTTCAAGTTGTAGTGCATCTATTTTCTAGATTCAGTTAAGCAAGGAATCCACCAAAAGCTATCATGTTTTATGCTTTGAGCACTAAAAGCATTCGTTGTTTGCTGAGGAGTCAAAGCCAAAAAATTCTTGGTCAAAAACATCTATTGCATGTTGAATAATAAGACTAATTTAGGGGAGGCCAAATAGCAAATAAAGACACATGAATGGTTGAGAGGAGTCCAAATAGAAGATAAAAACACTTGGACATGTTATAAAAACATTAACACTTCTGTTCAATTAAAACTTTCTAAAATTCAATATTTTTGGAAGTTTGGTTTATGTTTGTTTTAATTGACTGAATACTCAAAAATGAATTTGAAACAACAAATTTAACATTAGGCCATGGAAGAAAACAAGAAAAATTTAAAATGCAAGGGTTTTTGGTTAGAGTGCAGAGGTGTATGGTATAAGGAAAACAAGAATTTTGAGTTTTGCAATGTAGAAGTGCTATATGTGCTGGGATTTGTAGGTTGAAGGCTATTGTATATATGTTGATGTATCAGATCAATCCTAGTAGAAAATTTTGCTGATCTATTTTGCCTGGATAGGCTTCTTTAAAACATTAACCATGAGGCCTACTATTCATATTATGCGACCTGAAAGTCCACTTATGATCTGAGTCCTTGTTGGTGGTTCAGATATTTTGTGACCTTGTTTTTACAGTTATGCCTCACAAATGTAGTTAGCAGCATGTACAAAAAGAATTTTTCTTCGTAGTGATTTCTTGCACATTACAACCATTCTACATGAATTGTTATTTTGAAAATTTCTTTCAATGCTAAGATTCTATTATGAATGCTTTTCCTTGTTGTCTGTGCTATAATGTCTTTAGATACTTGAAATGGATATGTATAGGTACCATGGGAACTCTATTTCAGATCCAGGAAGTACTTACAGAACCCGAGATGAAATATCAGGTGTCAGACAGGTACTGCAAACTATTTGAAATTTATAGCTCAATGCATCAAAACATCTCTTGTTTCTAGGATTTATAATGACAGACTGAATTTGATATGAGTATATTTTGGTGGTTTGCATTGCAGGAACGTGATCTGATTGAAAGGGTCTGTAAACTTGTGCTAGCTCGTAACATAGCCACATCAACTGAATTGAAGGTGCCAAAAGGATTCAATAGATATTATTTTTCCCAGCATGATTTTTTTGCATTTTGGCTTAAATGCTTCTGATCATATTCACCTAGTTTGAAAGGTTTGCAGTTCAAGATAGGTTGTAATGATTTGTTGTAACTTGAATTTTGTATAGGATATTGAAAAGGAAGAAAAAAAAGAAGTCGATGATGCAATTGCCCTGGTGAAGGTAAATACAATGTTTGGAATATCTAGAAAATATGTTTACATTTGTCATTCTTTGTTAAAAGTTTCTAGGTTAGCTCTTCATTTTAAAGACCATACATTAGCCAAAGGTTTTGACTTCAATATTTTTTCAATAATGTTTTGCATCAAGCAGGAATGTTCAGTGCCAGATTCTTCAGAGATTTTTTCTCATGTACACGTAAAGGGGTTTGTGACCGAGGTATCCAATATCTTGACCTTTTTGGGTAAATCTCTTATAGTTTCTTTTTTTTCAATCATAAACTCATCATTCATGTGTCACTTTTTGATAATGCAGGCATTCGGTGCAGATAGGAAGGACCTGAAAGGTTTATTTCCTTGATGAATGTGCTTTACATAGTCCAATGTTTTTGAGTTATTGTTGAATAGCAAATAAGAAAGAAAATGTTAAGTGGAATTTATATCATTATTCATTGGTGTAAGGAGTTGTTGGGTCAATTCTTCCCGTTGAAAGATTTTAATTGACCAGTGTATTCTATGGGAATATACTCTGAAAGGTAATATTCTCATATTGTTGTTACTGCTATGGCTTCATTTTTTGCTGGCTTTTAACAATTTCACAAGAAGACAGTTCAAACTTCATATAAGAAAGTGAACTGAAATATATTTCTACACGTTTCTCCAACTTTTCCTTTCACTAGTCTATTCGATATTAACAACATTGCCTACCTATTGTACCAGATGTTCAACTCCCATTATTTGCATGTATACGATGGTTATCATGTGCATTTGACTTTAAGTACTAGGCATTTTATAAATTAATCATAAGAATCCCATTTAATGGGTAACAAAAGCAGCTAAAGATATTGGTGCAATGTTTTTTCTCATGCTTAATATGCGCTTTAGATCATGGGGTGTTACCCTCTTCTATTTGACCTCAAAGTGATTTGTGCAGAACTATGTTGATAACTCCTTTCAAAAGAAATAAAATTATGACCTGTGTTCGTTTGTTCCTCGAGTCTTGTCCAAGTGTTTCTTAAAGCTAAACATCAAATACGTTTGTTTCCTCTTCAATGGCTAGTGTTTGTAAGTGCTATTACTTCAAACATGGTGGGAAGTTCAATGGGATCGTGTGAGGGTTCGAGGATGGCATCATGACGTTATGGGTAGCTATTTCCCTCTAGAATTGATTTAGTCATAGAAAGAAAAGCGTTTATTAATCAACTCCATACATAATATTGGAGTGGGAATCAAATTCATTTTGACATTCCTTCCGACTAGTAGGAAATCCAAATGCATTTCAGTTATTTTCTTTGATTTTTCTAGAAAAATAATCAAAACAACCTTCTGCATATTATGGATCAAACTTGATTCACTATCTACTTGTCATTTTTTTATTGAAAATATTGAATATTAAACCTCGTTCACTATCTAACTATCATTTTTTATTGAAAATACTAAATATGTTCAAATGGACATTTGTTTGAATGGCCACTCATACTTGTGAAGTTTATTTTTGACCTTTATGTTTGATGAGAGCTATGATTAAGACTTGGCTGATTGTAGAACTATTCCATCTATGCTGGAGTTTGTGAACTTCTATCGATTATACAAGTTGGGAGGTTGGGTGCATTTCAAAGGAAAAGTTTGACAGAACTAATTGCCTTTTTCATCACTACTGAAGTTGAGGAAGGTAGGGCAATATGCCCTAACTTGGAACTCAAAAGATGAACCTTTTTGAAGGAATTGTCAAAAAAAAAAGTTATTTACCACCCATATTTGTGAATGTTATTTTTCACCGTTATGTGTGATGAGAGCTATGGTTGAGAGTAGGCTAGTTGGTCATACTTTTCCATATATGCTTGACTTTGTGAAGTTCTCTTGATTATGAAAGTTGGGAGGTTGACTGCATTTCTCAAGCAAAGTTTGACAGAACTAATAGCCATTTTCCTCGCTGTTGAAGTTTAGGAAGGCAGAGAAATATACCTTTTAACTTGGAACCAAAAGGATCAACCTTCTTGAAGGAATTGTTAAAGATTGAAGTTAATATGCATTTTAAAATATATGACATTCTCTGTCTAGTCTAATTTTTTTCTTCTCAAGGACAATAATTAGATTGAATTATCTATTTTTTTTTTCTTTTCAAGGAGAATTAATAGATCGAATTATATCATGGTCTTTTTATCGTACAAATTTAGATGAAAATTTGTCTTAAAACATAACCATTCCAATTTTCCTTTATAACATTTGATTTTGCATTGGCAAAGCTCGGGGCTCAAATCAAGCTTTATGCATATTATATACCCACATTCTCATTGTGGTGTAACACAGCCACTATCATAATTTTAAAAACTTCGGATTAATCTCCCTCAAGTGAGAAATCTCCAGAAAACCGGCATTTGCGAAATACCAATCCCTGGTGAAATATCGGGATTCGGGTTTTCTAATGTCAAACTCATTCACCCCT
>SNQJ01S0013653.1:69366-80127 GCA_010110895.2 Picea sitchensis | reverse complement strand
TTGGCTGTCGGAGTGGACAGTCTCTCCAGAGATGATCTCCCCTGCAATCCCAGCATTCCAACGGTTTTCTCCTTGGGTTATCAGTCTTTATTGGTATAAGTCCAGAGGTTTTATCTCCATCCGCAGAGGGAAAGTTCTGCTGAAGTACACTTCGGGTCGGGAAGTTCATTCTGTGGTTCTTCTTGTAGTTTTTAAATCCCGAGGATTTTCTCCCTTTCTTCTGAAATTTTGAACCATTCTTTTGTTTCCAGTCTCCATAGGACTCTGCCCGATGTCCATATTGCTCATGACAATATGTTGCCTTTCGTATAGTATCTTCTAAGGTCTTTGGTTCGTCAAACTCAATTCGGTTCCAGTATTCCTTGGGAAGGCCGTTGATGAAGCGTTGTGCCTTCGCCTTCTCTGCTTTGATGTAGGGTACGTACCTTAGTAAGTCAAGGAATTTGTTGACATATTCCTCCATGGTAAGTTGTCCCATTTTGAGTTCATAAAACTCTTTAGCCTTCTCGTCGAAATACCTTTCCGACAAATACTTCTTCCGGAAGTACTTCTCAAACTGTTTCCAATACAGGTCCTCCTCACGGACTCCTTTCATATTCTTAAGGTCTTCCCACCAGATGGAAGCCTTTCCGTTCAGATTGAAAGTGGCCACTTGGGCCTTCATGTTCTCTGATAAATCATGAACTCTGAAATATTTCTTCATTCCGAGTAGCCAAGACTCAGCTTCCTCTCCCTTATTTATCTCACCGTCGAAGGAGGGAGGTTTGGCCTTTTTGAATTCTAAATTCCTCAAATTTGTGACTCTTAGAGTCTTTTGCTTCTTCTATTTCCTACGAGAATAGGAACTAGTCCTGCAGCTAGAAGATCCCTCCGAGTCACCAACTTCATTTCCAGAGGAATCGTCCGACGCTTGTCCTTTACCTCTCAGGTGGACCTTTCTAGATGTGCTTCTTTCAGTGTGGCCACTGGCATGACCATGATTTTGCATCTCGGGTTCATGATGCATTTTTCATTGTAGGTCGGATAGGCTCTGCGGTAAATGTTGCATTAATTTCAGTTTGTTTTCTTGTTCTTTCATCATCCTTTCATTATCGGCCTTGCGGCTTTTGCAATTCGACCATGAGACTCCTCTGGAGTCTCATTAAGTCTGTAGGGGTTCCTCTTGCTCTTCTTTCATCGGACTCCTAGATCTCGTATGAGAGCCTTCTCCCACTTCTTGGTGAGTTACCATACTCTGTGTTTGTAGACTCCTGCGGTTGATCGTCAGCAGATCAGAAGACAAGCGCTGGGTATTAGTCAAGAAGTAAATATATATTCCATAATTTGTGCATAATTCCACAATTTTTTTAACATGCATACACAATCGGGCGTTCATATTCCAAGTTTGCAATCACAGCGGATAAGATAGTTAAGTGGGTTACTCCTCATAGGAGGGTTTGATGCGAGCTTTATCTTGGCCCGAAGTGCGGCCGGTGCATGAGCCTGAAATCGAGGCCAAGTGTTAAGAAACCATGCTTTCTGATACCACTTTGTAACACAACCACTATCATAATTTTAAAACTTGGATTAATCTCCCTCAAGTGAAAAATCTCCAGAAAACCGGCATTTGCGAAATACCAATCCACACGGTGAAATGTCGGGATTTGGGTTTTCTAATGTCAACTCATTCACCCTATGATTACGTTCCTCGATTCCGATCGCTCCTCACGCGTGGCTCCCGAGGCCAAGCACGTGGCTCCGCTGCCTTTACGGTAGTGGTCTTACCTCGCTTCGGGCAACTCATCGGGTTTGGGTTTCTGATAATGCAATTCCGCGAGTCCGCCGGGTCATTGATTCTCCCGTCGATATGCCCTAGCAGCGTTAGCCCTCTAGGCTAGCTCCGTTCTCATGTGACCTTCTACCACATGTCCACCACTCTATAACTACCCATGAGTTTGGCGGGGTTTATGATGTGTGATGCATTACGCCGCCAAATTACGATTCCCCGATCCCGATGCCATGAAAAGAAAGGAACTCACGGCCAAGTTCGATCTTCCGACATTTGTCCCTTGTTCCAGCGCCTATGGCCCCACTCCTTATGATGGCGTGGGTACACAATCCTCCAGGTGCTATAACTAGAGGGGTATCGCATTTCGGGGCCAGCGATTCCTCACATCGTGAGTTTCTTGTCAGCGAGAGTCCCGAATTGTCGAACCCCGAACCCTCCGGATCTTCTGACACGGCGTCCTTTCGTCATGAGCGGCTCGGATCTCGCCGGAAGTCAGCGGTTGCGCGTTCGATGCACAAATTCCTTACCATCGAAAACCCCGATTTCCCGATGAACAAAACGTCGACGGTGCACGATCCTTTGCCACATGTCCTCGTGGGGCCAGATGACCCGGATTGATTCGAGGTTCCGGACTCATGGGGTCTTGGTTCTCATGGCCTCGAGAACTCGATGTTCGATGCGTCAAACGGAAACTCAATAAGCATGTAATCTCGACACAATCCCTCGGATGGACGGCTCAGATCCTACCGGTAAATCGCGGATCGCAGTGCCGGATGGCAAGGGTTGTATGTATTCAAAAACCCGATATGCCAATCTCCAACTCCCTCGGATCTCGCCCGCGATGTCTAAAGCTAATGGGCGGTCGATTGTATCAGTATCGGCGTTTTGACCTCCTTGTGCAGCATGAGACTCTCTTGGTAATGGGATACCTCGATTCTGATTTTCGACTTCCTCGGATCTTCCGACCGTGTCCATGCTAATGGGCGGCCATGATTGTATCGGAATGTCATGTATCGTGATTTCAATATGCAATGGATCTATACTCCCCAAATCTCCGATGGGCTGAACCCCGATCGCTCCCTGCTCCTTGACATGTGTTCCTGCCGAGATCAATGGTTTATGGGATTTCTGCTCCAGATTTGATGGCTCGGATCACTTCCTCATACGCCTACCCCTGCTCTTAACCCCCTGCGCAGCTTCTCCAAACCCATCATTAGGGTAATTGGATCGAGATCTAACTGTCTAGATTCGTTTCCTTTGAGTCGTTGGGTCTATGATCCCCATTTTCTCGTTACTCACAATGATGGAGGACATGGAGCAAGGTATGTAACGCTTGCGTTACTTTCATCTATCTAATGGTCATGGCGTATGGTTCCTCGACAAGATCTCATCCGTCGACTTGTCCTCCTCTAACACCTACGGGAACAATAGAATCGTTCCTCCTCGTCTGGGGTTGATAAGGCCTATGTGATTCGAATCACTTGACAAGGTTCACGGGTGAACCTTTTGAGGAGGGAATATCGCGTGAAGAGATCCTTGCCGGGTCATTCCTGGGAGAATATAAAGGAAGACAACTTCCCCATAATGGTTGGGCACGATTGGCTTCGTTTTATCAGCGTACGTCGTACGGGGTATCCTTCGTGATAAGTATATATCAACTTATTCATATCAAACATTGCGCGAACACTCTCGTGCTGCAAATCCTTTACAATTTCGCAGTTTCCATGAGCTAATATCTACTCTTTACCATCAGTGTACCGCAGACATTTCTTAACAGGAAAACATGTACAATTCACAAGTCTATGAACATATGTGACGACATATAAATTCCAGATGCAATAAGAGCAAAACACTTATCAAAAGTAACACCAAAGGTGATTGCAACTACTGAGAGGGTTGCTCGTTTCCATCCAACCATAGGCATAGCGACTCCAAATGGATTTACCACTAGCCACTCTCGAGCTGAGACCATGATGTTTTGAGACCTGTGTCTCCTTGTCTTCCAGTGTCCAGGATTGAAGGTTGCAATCCCCTCCTCTTCTTGGTCACTCACTCTGCATAGAATTGCCTTAGTTCCCCTCACGTCTTCCCTCCGCAATCGCTTATGCCCCACACCTTATCTCTTGCGAGGTTGCGTGTGGCGTGATTTCCCTCGCGCTGGTCAGGATTGATGGCTTTATGGATGGGCGGTTCACCATCCATCCCTCATCAAGACATCAGCCTACCAGTATGCGAGCCATTAATTTCAGGGCGTGACGGCTTTTGGTTCAGAGCGGTGGAGTCAAATGTGGTATTGATTCACCGGTGGAAGTTAATGACCCTTTTTCAGGTGCCCTCCACCACCATCGTGGTCTCTTTTCGCACATCCTCTCGGCGGGATTACGCAATAAATTCAAACTATCATTTTACATTCATTGACCTCTTCCTGCGGGGCCATTTTAACACATATTCATACTTATGAGTTTTCCATGATCCTCGGCCAATTCAATTATATTTACAATGGGAAGGGTGTTACATGTGGCTTGGAAGGTCTACATGGCAAAGTCATCGATGGACTTGTGGAATAAAATTTTGGCTAAGAAACCATGTTCAAGGGGAATCTAATTCATAAAATCCACTTAGTCAATGCATTTGGTCCCATCCACATGAAATGGCTTCTTACGGAAGAAACAACATGATACAAACTAGATTTGAACTTGGTTGGGGAGACTACAACTTCTCTTAACAACCCGTTTACCCCTTTCACTATGCTCTGAACTTTGAGTAGCATGATCTCTATAGTGTTGGCAAAATACCTGGCACATCCCCTCTCAGCAGTTCTGCAATAAATTCAAACTATCATTTACATTCATTGACCTCTTCCTGCAGGTCCATTTACAACACATATTCATACTTATGAGTTTTTCCATAGTCCTCGGCCAATTCAATTATATTTACAATCTGGGGGAAACAGGGTGTTACATGTGGCTTGGAAGGTCTACATGGCAAAGTCATCGATGGACTTGTGGAATAAAATTTTGGCTAAAAAACCATGTTCAAGGGGAATCTAATTCATAAAATCCACTTAGCCAATGCATTTGGTCCCATCCACATGAAATGGCTTCTTACGGAGGCAACAACATGATACAAACTAGATTTGAACTTGGTTGGGGCAACTACAACTTTTCTTAACAACCCGTTTACCCCTTTCACTATGCTCTGAACTTTGAGTAGCATGATCTCTATAGTGTTGGCAAAATACCTGCCAAAAAGTACATTACAGAGGGAAACTTGGGGTCGAAAATGAATAAGATTAATGCCCTCCATATATAAAGTTCTAGTTAAAACCTTGGTAGAGAAAAATTTGAAAAAATGTAGATTTCAATACTACCACTGAGAGAAATAGAGATCAAAAGTCATTGACAATTTAAATTATTAAAAACCTACAAAACTTGAGCAATTTTAGGCCAAAAATACTTCAATGTGATTGCAAAGATTGGAAAGCTCTGGGACTTTGTATGAAGACAAAAAATAGGTGATAGGGGTGAATTATTTTGAAAGATTCACAAGGTGGCTCACTCCTTGGATTGATCCACCAAAACAAAAAACGAATTGTGTAACAACCTACCTTTTGGAGTGTTAATGTTTTGCAAGATTTTGAGAAAGTCAATATCACTATTGAATAAAACAAATTGAATTCCCCCCAACCTAGATTGAATTTTTTTAATCAAGGACCAATATCAAGCATGAATCTGGTGATGAAGCTTCACATAGGCAGAGAAGCATGCAATGCTTGTATAGCATCTTGAAAGGATTTTGTGTTGTAAGAGAACTGATTATGCACAAAAAACACATAGATGATAATGTGAAAAGGTATGAAAGTGATTCAATGGAGACTTTTACAATGACAAGGGTTTAAAACCAAAAAACTCCAATTGAAGACATATCCTTTATTAAAAGCCAAATGTCAACATTGTAAATAACAAAGCAATATTGGTGCCAATGGAGTAGAACTCTATTCATTCCAATTGAAATCACTTGCCATTCATTTCTTTAATTCAATTGAAACAATGAGATATGTGTTAACTTACCCCAATCTGCATACAAGATTACAAATTCAAGCTTCTAACTTAAACCTGAACTGTTCATGATGTCTCCAATCATTTCTCAATGATTTTAAAGCTCCCAAATAATTCCAAAATCAATAGGAACATGTTCTAACAATGATGTAGAAGATGAACCCTATGCTTATGAAATGATAATTTTATCCAATGGGGAGACAAGTTTATTCTATCAAAGACAAAGCACAAATGAGGTTGTTAAAACTCTATTTTCCTCAGTCTCTAGGAATGGTTTAGCTAGAGTATACAAAATGAATTTTTTGAGAAGTTGACCATGAGTGATAGTCATACTCCTTATCTACATCTATTGTAAGCATCAACTATTTCCAACAAATATCTACCAAGGATCAAAGGACAATCACCGAGTCTAGATTTTGTCTATAGCACCATGAAGTCTGGAGGGTTCTCACATGAGTCTATTGAGACCACAATTTCCTCCAACATTCCTTCTGTCTTAACAGTATATCAGTTAGCCATCTAGAGAACAATAGGGGGTTGCCTTCGTAGCTTTTAGAGCTTTAGTTTTTTCATGGTTTCTTTAGTAATGACATTGATGGTTGCTCCTAGGTTAATCAAAGTGTTTTATATTAGGCTATTAGCTGATTGCTTATGTGGATGTCTACTAAAGAGATTCCTGGATCCGAATATTTGGGAGTAAGAACTTTCCCTAGCATAAGATCAACAAGTGGATCTATGACATGGATGGTCTATGGATCTTTCCTCTTCCTCCTTGTTTCTTTAGGCATAGATATCTAACATCCTTACTGTCGATAGGAACATCTTTGATTTCTTGGATTAGAGGAATTTTGAAACATAAGTTTTGAAGTTTTCCTAAGAAGTCAAAATCTGGTTGAGGGTTTGTCTCACTCTGTTCCAATCTTTTTGGAAAAGGTGGACTGTATTTTGGTTTGTTTTGTTCTTGTTGAGAAGAAAGTTGTTGTGGCTGATCTTGACAAGACCCCCTTTACCATTGGAATTTAGTCCTCCTCCTCAACCAACCTTGCCTAAGACTGATGATATATATTTAAATATTGATATGGCTAGTATCTTACAAAGGTTAATGTACTTGTTCCTCTCAGTATTGATATTGTATTTTTTTTTAAATACCTACAACATCGTTGCTATTGCGACGTCTTGGAGTGTCGCTCCCATAGTGACCACATCAGATATGATACCTCTTAACGTCTCTCTTGCCACCTCCAAGAGTGTCTCTCCCATAGCAACCACATCGGAGATGATACCTCTTAACATCGATCTTGCCACCTCCAAGACGTCGCTCTTGCCACCTCCAAGAGTGTCACTCCCATAGCAACCACGTTAGATATGATACTTCTTTCCACCTCTAAGACATCTCTCTTTCCACATCCCAGACATTTCTCTTGCCACATCTAGGACGTCTCTCTTTCCATGTCCAGGATGTCTCTCTTGCCACGTCCAGGACATCGCTTTTGCCACTTCCAGGACATCTCTCTTTCCATGTCCAAGACATCTCTCTTGCCACATCCAAGATGTCACAATACAAAAAAAATCTATGTTGTCGAAAAATAGACGTCATGTGAAACGACGTTTGAGGGGGTCCGTTGTTTTTCGTTCTCCCGACAATATAAAGTGTCAATTGTGTCGAACGTGCCGTCAAAATTTGACCGAAATGTACTAGTGTGAGCATAGTTTTCCTCTCTGTAGAAAGCTCATTAAAAATGAAAACAACAATCTGGGCATTGAACCTGGAACCATGAGCATAGTTCTTTTCCTATGTCAAGCTCATTAAAAATTGAAACAGTCACCTCTCCTGTCAGGTCGAGTCTTTCGCCAGATCTCATAGATTTTGATTCGAGTCTTTCATTAGCTCTCGTATTTGAACCTTCATTTCATCCATATGTATCCTTTTTCTCCATCTAGTACAAAAATTGGTGACAACCTCAAAGTTGGTGAATGAATTGAAGCTTGGAGGGCATGTCTCCAGCCTTTGATGATCATTTTGGAGTTAAGCCACTAGCTTTCAAGATGGGGGAATATCGAGCTTAGTCTTTGTTCTTTCTCGTGCTCGTAAATACATGAGAATGCATCTGGGTAAAATTTTATCTCTTTTTCAGACGTCCATGGATATATGAAAAAGGAACCCCCTGGAGTCGTCTTTGAGCTCTTTTCAAACTCTCTAAACATGAAATGGTTGCTGAGTGATCTTGCTTCCTTTCCCACTCGTTAAAAGGTTTGAAAGGGCATCTTTTGAGTGATAATTTATCTCTTTGTCGGCCTCACGAGACTAACATTACGAAAAAGGACAACATTGTATTCATCTTTAAGTTGTTTTTCAGACTCTCTAAATATGAAAAACCACCGAGTTTACCTTCTCTGGACTCATTAAAAACTCATACATTGAAGGGCCCATATGGGATCGAACCCCTACTTCTTCCAGTTCGTTAAACAAAGGAAGGACCTACCGAAGGTGAGTCATATTGAGCATGTGTTACCCTCTTAAAGCTCGTTAAATTAAAAAGAGGTACTTGTCTATCTGGATGGGGGAAAAAATTGAAAGAAGCAAGCCAAGCAGGTTTTTGAGAACACTACCAGTAACTCTTATGGTCACCCTTGAGCACGACACTTTGTCTTTGCACACATTGTAATCCACTGAACCTATGCATTGAGCCAATCCTTTGAGTTTCTTTTACTCCTTTGGGTCACTCGACAAAAGTCATTGTATCCACTGCATTGTCGTGTTTTGGTCCATGTCAAGTTTCTGTTGTTGTGCCTCAGTGTTCAAGGGGAGTATCTACCTCGAGAGTCAACCATCGCAAATATCTTGTTTCAGTACCCGTTTCAGTCCATGTTCATTTGATCTACCACGTATAGTTATGTGTCAGTTTCGTGTTGTTGATGGGGGATACATCTAGGCCCTCGTTTTATGAGTCTATTCCTGTTGACTTCAACACATTATCCGGGAACTAGACCTAGAAACCAGTTAGTACCTTGGGACCTGCATGCCTCAATGGCAGGCCTCCTCATGTCCGATAGTCGGTTTGCATCATTGACCCCTGATCGAATGATTCCATGGATGTTTGACTTCATCTCATCCATTCACATTTGTTGGAATGTACTAGAGTACCTTGGGAATCATTGACATCAATGGTGATCTCCCTTGTGCTTGTTAACAATTTACATCATTGACCGGTAATCAAGTGGTTTCTTCCATGTTTGACATCAGGACATCTATTCGCGTGCTTAGATTCATACTGCATCAGGACAGGTAAGAAGACCTTGGGTTGAGTCATCACTCTTATATGTACTTTGCCCAGGTTTCAAAGAAGTTATTTTGAACTATGACACATATATTGTTACATAGATCCACTTTGTATTGGTCATGGATATGTCTTGTCATTGCGTGGATCCACTGTGTATTCTTCGTGGCTACAATTAGTTTAGGTCATAGGAGTATAGATCCATAGTGTATCTTCAATGGATATACATTTTGTCAATATAATTATGGATCCCCAGTGTATTTTATGGCGGCCATAACTAAAAATTCTTTATCACTCAAGCATATGTATGCCTGCCTTGGGTTTGAAGCATGTCATAATATTTGTTTGATGGTTGTGTGTAGCTTTTTCTAGTTTCTCTGCATCCATAAACTTGCTCGAAAAATTCTACAAAGTATTTCAGTCATCATTGTCTTCTAAATTCATACTTTGGGGGGCAATCTGTTACACCTCAAAATTACTCACTTTGATAGTGTCGCAAGTGTCATCATTACAAGTGTTGTAAGTGTCACATCTTGTCCACAAATTTCGCGTCTTGACCACAAGTGTTGCAAGTGTCACAAAACGTATACTGCCATCTTTCATATGTCGTGCCTCTAACGACATCACAAAGACACTTAAGACACCCCAACGACTAGCTTTGAAGAAGATAAGTCACTTGACAAGGAGTACAAACCTTTTACCATGGAAAAAACACTCAAAAACTGAATTTTGGAGAGGAGTGCTCCCCTACCCACTGTCAGGGAGTGTTGGCACTCCCTGAGCCTCTTTGGGGGAGTGCTTGAGCACCCTATGCACCCTTTTGGGGGAGCGCTACCCATTTTTTTAGCAAATTCTGGGTTTGTTGAGGCAAATAAGGGAAGATCCCTCAATTCCTGAAGGTAGTTGGATTCGAATAGATGGTCAAGGCATGATCTTAGGGGATATCCTCAACTGAAGGAGAAGAATCCTCAACTCATCCCAAACATATCTCAAGTGGTTGGACCCCTCCAAGGTTATATAAGGAGACCTTTTCATGGTGAAAGGTACAAGGAAGATTGAGAATTATACCTAACTTATGATCTCATAAGAAGGTATTGACAATGGAGATTGGGAATTACATCAAACTTATGATCTCATGAGGGAGATTCCATCAAAGAAATCAGTGGAGATTATTTGAGAAAAGGGGTTGGACAAGGATAATTGGAAGAAGCTATTGCACCTTCATTCAAAGGATTGTAAGTACTTTTACTTGTTCTCATTAATATAATCAATGCTTGGCCTATTTATTTCAAACTTGTGCTTGTTCCATATGAGTTTGTTTGCAGTAGATGGATCTATGTTTGAGCTAATCTCAGTAGAGTAGGAAGTCTTTTGTACCTTTTTTTGTCCTACGGGATCTATCAAGGAGCTCAGGATCAAAGCTCAGTAGGGACTTTGCAAGGACAAACGTTGCTAATAAGGTACATATCTTTCTCCTTCTCTTTCATTCATTAGCTTGATTAGATCTAAAAGGAAGTCAATGTCCATGTTAATCACTTTTTTGTCTTGGTCTTAGCAGTCTAGAGGCTAAGAGGGAATTTCTGTTGAAGGTGAATCCCCCTGTGGACAACTGGATTCCCTCTTGGCCTCTAGACTCCTAAGAACAAGATAGAAAAGT
>SNQJ01S0013653.1:9436-69289 GCA_010110895.2 Picea sitchensis | reverse complement strand
CAAGCTAATGAATGAAAGAGAAGGAGAAAGATATGTACCTTATTAGCGACATTTGTCCTTGCAAAGTCTTGGCTGAGCTTTGATCCTAAGCTCCTTGATAGATCCTGTAGGACAAACAAAGGTACAAAAGAATTCCTACTCTACTGATATTAGCTCAAACATAGATCCATCTACAATAGACAAACTCATATGGAACAAGCACAAGTTTGAAAGAAACAGGCCAAGCATTGATTATATTAATGAGAACAAGTAAAAGTACTTACAATCCTTTGAATGAAGGTGCAACAACTTCTTCCAGTTCTCCTTGTCCAACCCCTTTGCTCAAATAATCTCCACTAATTTATTTGATGGAATATCCCTCATGAGATCATAAGTTTGATGTAATTCCCAATCTCCATTGTCAATACCTTCTTATGAGATCATAAGTTAGGTATAATTCTCAATCTTCCTTGTACCTTTCACCATGAGAAGGTCTCCTTATATAACCTTGGAGAGGTCCAACCACTTGGGAGATATTTGGGATGAGTTGAGGATTATTCTCCTTCAGTTGAGGATCTCCCCTAAGATCATGCCTTGACCATCTATTTGAATCCAACTACCTTAAGGAATTGAGGGATTCTTCCCTTATTTGCCTCAACAAACCCAGAATTTGCTAAAAGAAGGATAACGCTCCCCCAAAAGGGTTCACAGGGCACTCAAGCACTCCCCCAAAGAGGCCCAGGAAGCACCAACACTCCCTGACAGTCGGTAGGGGAGAAATCCTCTCCAAAATTCATTTTTTGAGTGTTTTTTTCCATGGAAAAAGGTTTGTACTCCCTATCAAGTGACTTCTCTTCTTCAAAGCTAGTCTTTGGGGTGTCTTAAGTGTCTTTGTGATGTCGTTAGAGGTAGGACATAGGAAATATGGAAATATACTATTTGTTACACTTGCAACACTTGTGGTCAACATGAGACACTTGCAGACAAGATGCGACACTTACAACACTTGTAATGACGACACTTGAGACACTATCAAAGTGAGTAATTTTGAGGTGTAATACCAAGATAACCTATGTCTATTTTTTCATTTTCTATGAGAGGGGATCCAATTGCAAGGTTCTATATCATGGCTCCGCGAAAATCTCCCAAGGTAGTTTCTGAGAGTCCAGGGCAAGGTTCATATATCATTTCTGATACCTCTCCTAGAAGTATCAATACTGTCAAATCATGGACGTATGTCTCTAAAATTCTGCAATCCGAGCTGATAAATTGTCTAGATGATTCTAGCGATAATGAGAAATATGACTTGTCCACCAAACACAAAATTGTCGCTCAGTCAGAGATGCACAAGATAGAAGCAAGGCCATGGATTTTTCCCTATTATGATATGATCAAATGGGCATTGGACCATGTAGACATCCCGACTAGGACAATATTCAATGAGCATAAGGTGGAAATTGAGACATTTAGACCATAGAATTTACAGAAAATGTATAAATTGTCTCCAACACCAAACCTTACTCGCAATGCCATATTCTTGGAGGGTTTCAAAACAAAGGAATGAAAGCAGTTTGGGAAAATATTATCCGATCTGATCAAAGACTGGGTTTCACACCCCACGAAATTCAGAGCCGATACTAATGGAATTTATTCAATCTCATCATTGGTGCCACAATTCATGTATATATAAATCATGGTTTGCATACTGTATGGGAAGGAGGACACCTCTCACTTCTTTCTCCCATGGGTACCACTTATTCACACAGTAGCAAAGGGGTTCTCTTTCGATTGGACCAAATTGTTGTCAGACAGTCTGACCAGTCGAATTACAGAATATCGAGCACAAAAGGCGAGTGGGAAAGCATCCTCATTCTTCATGTCCACTTACATCATGGACGCTATTTGCTTCATGACACATTTCCCATTAATGAGCTGGAGCTGGAATCCAACTAATGCAAAGCCTATTCATGTCTACCACTCAAATCTCTGGGAAGATAAAGCCAAAGAATTCGTCTACGAGATTTTCAACTAGGTAATGGTACCAATGAATGTCTCTATCTTTAGCCATCTGCCTTATAGGATTTTAGATGACATCACGACCAACCTAAGCATCGTGGAACATTGGCATATAGAAGCAGAATTTTCATATATTAGGGTTTTTGGCACATCTGTCCCCCCATATTCTCTGTCGCTATTCTTACCAGACAAGCTAGTATGCCACAAGATCGCTAGGTAAAATGTGCTCAGTGGGATAAACAAGGAGCTCAAAGGAGTATCGAAGAAGGTATGGATTCCCTTCCCCATTCACATTGGTACATATTATTTATTGTATTTTGGCCATGCCAAAGCTGAGGATACAATCTTGGAGGAAATGAAATTGGTAGACATCGAGTTTAAGAAACACAACCCTAATAAGGTTGTGAGTAATCACTTGGCGAGTTGTGGGCTGAAGAGATATGAACACAAAGACTCACCTCATGATGAAGTCTTCCGAGGTGCGAGGTCCTACTCAGAAGTGTTAAGCTAGGTTCAAGCTCTGCTGCCCGACGATATGGTCAATTTTTATAAATTCCAAGAGCACAGAAGAAGTTGCCTCCCCAAAGTTTTATAGAGCAGAAACTCACAACCTCCGAGTACACAGCAAGTAGAAGATAAAATTTCAACGGGCGCGAACCCTAGCAAACAAGAGACTCTAGACGAGACAGATACAACTAAGATCTCAAATCAACAAGAAGAGATCCCCAACCAAGAAGAGGGAAACCCAAAGATAGTTACCAAGGAAATCGATAGCCCCATCGCATTCGTCACTCCCTTACAATTCACAAAGGGGAGCCCTGATACAGATTGGATATTCAAGGAGGACGCAACACCCATCTCTGTAGAAGATTTTCCTCCTAATGAATTCTTCTTCAGTAATAAAAGGAAGGTCATGGTAAAGAAGAAACATACCAAAGAACGAGCACAGTAGCTAAAAAATACAAAATCCTAGTAGATGGAGAAGCCTTGGAAGAGGAAGAATCCACCGATGAGATAGAAGGAACATTAGGGGCTTATGCAACAACCAACCAATATTCAATCGGAACTTTGAAGGCACGGTTGAAACAAAATAACCTATTGATCAGCAAATTGGAGGCTCGGTTAGCAACGACAAAGGAAAATGCCAGGGATGAAGCAAACAAAGATTTCAAGCAAGCCAGAATGACTGATCAACAGGAAATCGAGAGACTTAAATCCAACCTTGAGTAGATGCATCAGTCGACACAAATAAGCTAAACAAAGGTAAGTCAACAAGAGGAGCAAATAAAACTACTGCATTCTAAATTAATTTCTGTCTAAAACCAGGTCATAGACATACCGTTATTCCGATCCCAAGCCACAAAAATATGAAATAAGGTAGAAGTAGCTCAACAGGATCTACTTGCCAAAGTAGAAACCATACAGAATCATTTCCATACAATAGAAAAAGCATTAAATGATATCTCCTCGAGAGAAAGAGAATCTACAATAGCCTGGGTTGCTTTCCAGGAAGTTGTTATAGCAACAATGAAAGAAGAGGTGGCCATCATTTCCAGGTTGTCTATCCTAGAGCAAACCAGAGGTAACATTTTACTGAAGACATGGGGAAATAATATATCCGAGAGAAGAAAAAGAGCTAAAGAGATGAGAGATTCTTGTGAAGATACATTTGTCTTGATAAATAAAAATTTGTTAGATCTCGATAAAGAAAGTAGTGCTGGAACACTAGTAAAAATTAACATAGCCAAACATATGTTGGATATCAAGGAAAATGGGGTTAAAAGACAAATTAAACTATCCCAGGTAAGTCAGGTCAATATTGCCCAAGTGGATAAATGGTTGATAAGATGAAGCTTTCGATTGTGGTCTATCATCATGGAAGACCGCCAAGTAGGAAAAATATTGCCATAGTTGGCAAAGAATTGTTACACTTTTGAGGTGAACAGTCAGGCTGAACCTTCCAAGATGATAGCCCAGTTAGTATAAAAGTGTGTTATTTGTATCGAGCAGGGGAAAGGGCATACTTATGGAGGAAAATAGTGACAGATGTTGATCCCATCCTATTTTTGGAGCCAGAGAACAAGAAAAGAAAACTCCCTACCCAGGTGGAGGAGGACAAGGGACAAGGAAGTGAACCGCTTCATTTTCCATTTGTAACCAAAATTTTTAGAACGATTAGAATTCAAAGAATTTTAAAATTTTGTATAAGTATAATTTTGAAAGGAGGCACAAGGGGATTTTTTACCTTTTCCCCGATTGTACTAGAAAATATTTTCAAGAGAATTAATACAAGGCAGATCGAAAACATCTTTTTCTGTCAAGACTAGGTTATGTGTTTCTTCTGTTATTTCTCATTTCGCATCATTTCTCATATGTGTCTTTAATGAATGCAAGCTGCAATTTAGTACAACTGCTACTATGGTGGTCATTTATTTTAGTTATCTAATCGTTTACAACTTTTCCTCTGTATCAACTATCAGCAGGTACAAGACCTATGAATTGTTTAGATTTCTATATCATATGCTTCATTAGAGTTTTCTCTTTCTCTTTTTCTTCTTCTGTCACAAGGTGAGATTCTTCCCTAATTGATGCCTCACATTGTTCAACAGATCTATGTTTTCTCTCGCTTCACGCATGGTTTTAAAATTTAACTCAGTTACGGAAAATGACCTTTGGTTTTGTTATGCTATTAATTCAATTTTGGGATTCCTTCTTGTATAATCTAAAGGTGAAACTGAAACCAACACTTTATAAAAAAATGATGTTTCTTTATGACTGTCCCAGTGGACCGATAGCCCAACATAGAACCCGGTCTCTCAAATCAAACCAACCTCACTTTCAAACTTTTTGATACCATTATGAAAACCACTAATACCTGGGCCGAACTTGAACATTCATGGGCAGCCATTGAAGGAGATATAAATGTTCAGGAACAGTTAGAAGTTAGACCCAGAAAAATCCGAAACCAACCTTAGCTTCTTTTCCTAGTTGTTTTCTACTTTTACATCTTTCACACTTTTTGGATGCCTAGACTCGGTACTTTTTAGCCTTAAGTACAGACTCTGTAACAACAGTTAGTACAACAATTAGATCAATATAACAACCATGAAGAGAATGAACAAAATACTCTACTAGAATACAAAGAAGAAGAGATCAAAATATTGAAGACTAAAGTTTTTAATCTAACAAAAGAAATGACAAAATTGAAGACGTATGACAAACTCAATACATTCACAGAAGAATTAGAAGAAACAAAATAATTGGTCAATGCTCCAAAGCCTCAACTTGATGAAGCTAAAGAAATTGAAGAAACCCTAAAGATCCATTTGACTAAAAAGGAAGAATTGTGCCACATGTTGGAATTGGAAGTCATCAACCTCAAAAGGATTCAGCTAGAAAACAAGGAAGAAATCAAAAGATTGAAGAATGAAGTTGTTTATCTAACAAAATAAATAGAATATTTGAAGACATATGACAAAACTAATAAATGCATAGAATTCTTGGATGAGACAGAAGAAATAGTCATCAGTTTAAAGAGTCAACTTGAAGAAGCTAAGAAAATAGAAGAATCCTTGAAGATCTAGTTGACTAAAAAGGAAGAAACATGTCACATGTTTGAATTGGAAGTGTTATAAAAATAGGACCGTGGAGCAATAAAATAAAACAAGTGCAGAAACAAAACATAGAAGATATAGAATACAATAGAGACACAAATTTACGTGGTTCACCCAGTGTGGGCTATGTCCACCAGAGAAATTTCCAGGTCCTTCCTTTATTATTATCCAGCAAATGAAGGGATGCAACCTATAACAAACCCATTGTAACTTCCTCTTCTTTCTCTCACAGTCTCCTATCTCAGAATACAATATTCTCTATCATGCATAGCCACAATACATTTCCCTCATAACAGAGGGTTTCCTTCTAGGGTGAAAAAACCTAACATGATTTCTACCGTTAGATCTGCGACCTTATAATGAATGGTCTAGATTTAAAATGAAATTACAATATACATTTACAAGGCAATTTTTCCTTCAGGGGATTCGCCCTCGAATCCCCATCTACACTCCCCCACGTGGAAGAGTGTACATACTTATGGGGTGTAAATACTGCATGGAGTATAAACACGGCTGAAAACAAAATACCTATGAATCAGGAAGATAATCAGGCTCCACAACCAACATCAAGTTATCAACCTCAAAAAGACAAATGAAAAGACAAAAACAACTGTCAAATTCTAGAACAACTTAGCTATCCTATATAGGATATGAAATAGTCAAAGACCAACTAATGACAAAACCAGTCTTGGATACAATAAGAAAGAAGAAGGTGGCAAATGGAGAACCATTCATAAACATGATGAAGGATCATCCTCCTCAAAGGAAAAAGGTACAATGACAAACCAAATACAAACCATGAATTTTGTTAAGGGAGGAAGCTATAAAAGTAAAAAACAAGAAGCATATCAAAAGACAATCTTCTTATGTCGAAGCAAACTCGAGTATGAAAACACCTTCAATGGTTATTGCTTTTCCTTTCATACCTTTGGTCATAAATTAGTGGAATGCAAGAGTCTTGACAAGAGAAATTCAGGAAGATACAATAACTTAATGAGATGTTGGAGATGCAATTATGTTGGGCACACACCAAAGTTTTGTCATACAATGAGATGCTACAACTATGGTAAGTTTGGCCACAAATCCCAAAATTGCATAAAATCAAGAAGTCTACCCATGAAGAATAATCCATACAATCTCGGAAGAAAAACTAATGAATTTTGGAAGATAAGAGGCAAGGAAAAATCTCAAAGGACAAATTTACAAAGGAAAGGTCCAACAAGCAGAGTGCCTCATGGAAATATTTGGAGAAATAAATCAAAACAAAGCTACAAATATTCATAGAAGACAAAGCTACAAATATTCATAGAAGACAAAGCTTCAAGTGAATGAAGAAATTACACCTAAAATTGATGAGGTTGATAATAAAGGAATGATGAGTGAAAATCCTAATAAGGAATGTGAAAAATAGTGTTTTTCATATAAATTGGATCAAGCTCAAGAAAGAAGAATTCCTAAAGAAGAATATGACACAACTATATATCTTGATGATATCCTAAAAATCAAGAGTACATTAACAAATGAAAGAAAAATGCAAACAGAAAATCCCAAAGAAGAAAATGAACAAGTTTTAGTTAAATAGAAAAGTGATTATAATGATGAATCTTCAATAGAATATCAATTAGAAGAATTGAGCATTGAAAATCTTGGAAGTTTTCCAACGTTATTTTTATGAACTACTAAATTTCCCCTCAACATAAAATATGAATAAAAGGGAGGAAGGATTTAGGAAAATGAATGTACAACATGATTTTGAGTAAGTTCTACAAGATACTACTAAAGTGTGGTATGATCTAAACACAATGAGGTATTTCCAAAAGAATGAAAAACTTATGAAGAGGAATTACCAAACAACAAGATGTTATTAAGCAAAGATCATGGTTTGAGGAGCTTCACGATAATAACATGAATATCATATTTACTTATAATTAAGAAAATATGAAGAGGATCTTGGGTTACAAATGAGTAAATAGAAGACTAACATCATGGAGAAATTGGAAGCGGTCTAGAAGGAAGTAAAGGTAGTTCTTAAACAACATTTGTATAAATCTTGACACACTCTTTAAAGAAGGAAATGAAAATATGATTAATAATATGGAGTGCATCAGCCTGGTTAGAAGAGTATTATAGTCTAAGTATCATGAATCAAAGGACTATGAGGGAGAGATAAACAATAAAATAATGTCCAAAAACAAATAGCAGAAAAATAGGGGAAGCATCACCTCAGGGGGAGCATCATCTCAGGGAAAGAGAAAATCTATGTCATTGTTGTCAAAGGGGGAGAGATAAAGAGTAAAACAAAGTCAACTAAAAGGACTCAAAATACATAATACATTCACAAGGGGAGTAAGATTGTTTTGCAAAGGTTTCCATCAATAACATAGGGGGAGATTGTTGTAATTTTGGTTGTCAATGATGTCAACATTGATAGATAGGTGAGGTTTCATTGATTGATTGGTTTGAGAAGCATTATCAATATTGGACATAATGTTATGAAGGTGAATTGAATGCCAATATTGGACAATGTTATGAAGGCGACTTGAATGTAAATAGAAGGATAATATTGACTAAATATATTGTATGAACTTGATGCACTCATTCTACTAGAAATATGGTCTATGGTGGAATGTGTTATTAACATCCATGCACAAAAGAATAAATTTTCTAGACAAAAGGGTAAATGGAGAATCCAATATGGATCCATACAAGTCACATAGTCAAGAAGTTTGCTATAAAAGTATCAACAAGAAATGTTTTGATCGATCAAGCCTGTATTCGAGTCGAAAATAATTGTCTCAACCTGTCAAACCTTAAGTCGATTCGAAACAATTAAATGGTCAAGTTGACTAAATAAATGCAAGGAGAAAGGATCAAAGCCGAGTGTTTCAATAAAATGCAGTAGATATCAATAAGTATGGTATAAACATCTTAGCAAGAAGTTGAAGAAGTTGAAATTGAAAAGGTCGAAGGTTGAAGTCAAACAAAATGCAGTAGATATCAAGAATTCTAGTATAAACATCTTAGCAAGAAGTTGAAGAAGTAGAAATTGAAAAAGTCGAAGGTTGAAGTCAAAGATATTGAAGGTAGAAATCGAAGAGGTCGAATAAGTTGAAGGTTGAAGTTAGATAAGTTGAAGAAGTCGAATATTGGTCCGAGTGGAAGTGAACTAAATTACCCCGAAGGTCGAAGTCAAAGGAAAATTGAGTCAAAAAATACAAGTCGGGGTGACCAAAGTCAAATTACACAAGTCGATTTTCTTCAAATTTGAGTATGTCCAAGTAGAAGTGAATTAAATCACCTCGAAGGTTGAAGTCAAAGAAAATTGAATCGAGAAATACAAGTCGGCCAAAGAAAGTGGGGACGATTAAAGTCGAATTACTCAAGTCATTTTTCTTCTAAGTGGAGTTGGTCCAAGAAAGAAGTAAACTGAATTTTCCCAAAGGTCGAAGTCGAAGTAAACTTAAATCAATTCGAGTCGAGGATGAAGCAAGTTGGGTCGAACAGAATTGAATTAATCAAGTCGAATTTATTCTAGTTGAGTCAAGAAAAATATGTTTGTCGGTCAAATAAGGAAGGAAATACGAAAAAGGGTGAGACCAAGTCGAATCTTTAGTGACTAGCAGTTGAAAGGGATCCGATTTTAATATCCACGATCAAGTAAAATGTTTACAAGTTGAGTTTAACTAGTCATTAACAAAGGAAATATATAGAGGTCAATATATACATTTATGAAAAGGTAAAATGTACTGAAATTGATCTGGCATCCAACGATGAAAGGAAAATATTGGCAAGTTGATTTCAAAGAGCTTCTTGTACAAGCTACCTCACACATTTTCTAGGTAAAGTTCTCATGAATTGACTAGTTAAGCATGTTATGCACAAAACCCATGTTGTAGAATTTTAAAATTCATTCACATCGCTCTAGAATATTCATACGAAAATAGCTTTCTAATTTGGTGTGCGAAAATCAATTAGTAAAAGTTATCATTTGTGTTAGTTAAATGAAGGGGTGCAATGTTAAATTCCAAAAGGATACATTGTTTCAAAGTGGCACCCCTTGGAGGACTATATAAGAAAAGGAATGCAAAAGGAAAAAGAGTGTCTTGGTGGATATATATAATAATAATAATAATAATAATAATAATCTATTTTTAAGGTCATGGCCAAGCCAGACACCAAATTTGTGTATGAGACCCTCTCCGCCCAACGATTTGACTAGTAAATTTTACAGAGGTATACATACCCTACAACCCTCTGGATTTGAACTTGTGACCTCTTAGGAGGAAAAACATGTTTTTAACACACACACACACACACACACACATATAATGGATTGAATGAAAGTTCATTTTATGAGGTTGGTGCATCAAAAGTTTGTCTTTCTCTCCTTGCTCTCCTTTGAACTCTTTTCTTGCCTCTTCAAATATTTGTCTTTCTTTCTTTGCATCAAAATTTTGGGTCTTCTCTGTAGCTTTCCTGACTCCTGAGTCTTCTGTAGTCTTTCCTTGGGTCAGTCTATCTTCTCCTGTAACAACGCCTCCTCTAGTTATAACAAAAACTCTGGGGTATTCTCCACGAGTTTCAACGTATATCAATTTTACTTGCGGGTTCTACTGATGTCCTCATCTTTCCTGAAGTTTCGTCAGTGGAACAAGACAATCTTCTATAACGTGTTCGAAGAAATTGTAGTAGCTGCAAGTAGTACAAGGGTTCTGACAGTCCCTTGTTAAGTGTCCCGACTGTGCACAGTTATAACATATTATCTGTCCTCGACCTCGACCCATTCCTCCTCCTCATCCTCTTCCTCTGAATCCACCATGAGGATTGAAGTTTCCTCTCCCAGGGGAGTTATACTGCATAGTGTTTCCTTCTTGCTGTAATTCACCTTGAATTTTGTATATGTCTCTGGACCTTTCATGCATCAGATCGTAAGACCTATAATCTCTATCATCATGTCCTATGGACTTACAGAATGTGAAATACAAATTTGTAGGTGTCTGAACATACTTTTTCATGTAATAGCACTCACCAGGGCAATGTCTATTTCTTCATACCTCGTACCAGGGTAAGGTGACTTGCTTCAAAGGGGTCAGAGATCCAGATGCCAAGTATTCATTGAATAGGGGACAGTGTTCCTTGTCATGGCCTTATGATCTGCATCTGACACAACATATGTCTTCTCTTTTATCTTTTCCCTTGTCTTTCTTCATATCCTCAACCTGCAGAGACAAACTAGTTAGTTGACTCAAGATTTGACTCATACCTGAGTTGGATTCTCGCATAGGGGTTGATTCTAACTTCATGGTGATCTCCAGTGCCTCAGAATGAAAAGCAATCTTCTTTTGCATTAGAGGAAATCTGATGTGTGGTAATAGGGTAGCAATGAACCATTCTTTATTATGTTCATCTGGGATCTGGAAGGTCAATTGGCCTATTAAGGTCTTGAATCTCTGATCGAATTCCAAAATAGGTTTAGCTATCTTCTGCTTGATCTCTTTCAGCTCTGTAATACATTATGACTCCGACTTGGGTTTCTTAAACTTTGCAATCAACGTGTTCTTGATTTGATTCAGCAGCTTAGGTTGTGCAAGTCCTTAGACAAGCTTCATGTACTATCTTAGTGCGCAATCCCTTAGGGTATTACTAAACTGGGTTCTTTTAATATCTTCTTCGGGGACATTTTTAATATTCCATACATCTTCACATAGGAACCAGTGTTGATCAGGGCCTTTAGACCCATCTCCCCTAAAAATAGGGAGCCTCATCTCATCTTTCATAGATCTTCCTAGGGTTCCTGACTAAGTATGTGGTGGACTACTAGTGACAGTGCTCTGAATTCTCTAGTGGCTTAGATTATTCCGATTTCTTAATGTTACTGAATCAACAGGAGGGATAATAGTACTTACTTCAGTATTATGCACAGTTCTTGCAGTTTATGGCTCATCCCGGCAAGGTTCTTCAACTTTCTCTTCCTCTTCCCTAGTGGGTTCTGAATGCTCTTCGTCCATCAGATCTACCTCTTCTCCATCGTAGAAACCCTCGTCCCCATAGTTCTTCTTGAACAAGTTCGCAATATGAACTTCTCTTAACGCTCTTCCACTGCGCGTATGTCCAGCCTCTATGTCGTTGTCGCTGTCTGAATTCATGAACATTAGCTTTTTCAAATCCGACCAATCTACTGTATCTTCAAGATGTTCTTCTCATGCAATAGCATCTTGATCCTCAACTTTAGAAAATGTAAAAATTTTCCTCTGAGTCCCTTGAAGAAATATCTCTTGGCTTGGCTATATGAATATACTCTGTCAATAACAAACTCGGTGATGTACCCTCCAATGGTGCTATCAAACCAGTGATCTACTGCTCGTGATACGACGTTATCAAATCTCTTGACCTTATTGATCATCGTCGACGTACAAACCATAAGAGATCTAGATATGATCTCAAACTGGGTATATCCTAACCTAGCTAACCACTCATATATCTCCTAAAGGATTCCTCCAAAGAAAATTTCGTCTATATCAGTAAAGATATATATCTCCAACCAATCCTCTGTACTAAGATTAGGGTTCTTGTTCTAGGGTTCATCGAAGTCCTTTTCTTGATCCTCTATCCACTTTTGAGTCTTCGTATTTGATGTAAACCACCTTGACATTCCCTCAATAATATTTATGTCCCGACAACAAAACCATTTGTTGGCACAGGAGCAAACCCAGGGTTCAACTCCAAGAGCGCACCAACAAGCCCTAGCTACTAGCCCTTTCGGAAACACCTACAGTCTCACCCAAAGGTACTTGGAGAATGTGTCCTAATTTTCATGCCCTCAAAAAACTCACAATCAAAGTAAAATTCCCCATTCCTGTCATTGATGAGCTATTGGATGAATTGAGTGGTGCTCAGTACTTCACCAAACTTGATCTTCATTCTAGATACCACCAAATTTGTATGAAAGAGGAAGACATTCCCAAGATTGAATTTATAATTCATGTGGGTCACTATGAGTTCTTGGTAATACCCTTTGTCCTATGTAATTCTCCCTCCACTTTCTAAAGTCTCATGAGTCATGTATTATGTCCTTTTCTCTGTCATTTTTTCTTAGTTTTATTTTATGATATTATCATCTATAGTAAAACCTAAAAATTCCATCTCTCCCATGTGGATCCAGTACTCCATATACTCTCTCAGCACCAATGTTTACTCAAACAATCTAAATGTGTCTTTGGAGCCTCAAAAGTAGAGTACCTGGTTCATATTTTTGGAAAGGATGGTGTACAGGTAGATCCTACGAAAATTGAATCTATGCAGGATTGGACTCGCCCTAAAAATATTAAGAGCTTGCATGGTTTTCTAGGTTTAATGGGATATTATTGCAAGTTTGTTTATAATTATGGAAAATCTGTAGCCCCTCTCACTTCTCTCCTTAAAAATAATGCTTTCACTTGGACTCCAACTATTGATCAATCATTCCACGTCTTGAAAGAAGCTATGTGCACAACCCATGTCCTGGCACTCCTGACTTCACATACATTTGTACTGGAATGCGATCCTTTCGGGAAAAGAAATGGTGGACATCCTCATACAAGATGGCAGGTCGTTGGCCTTCATTAGTAAAAAACATTCAGAGAGACATTTGGTCCAATCCATTTATGAAAATAAATTGTTATATATTGTGCATGCAGTGGATCTTTGGTGTCTTGACTCCTTATCTATTGGGGAAACACTTCCAAATCAAAACCTATTATTAGAGCCTCAAGTATTTTATGGAACAATGAATCTCATCCCCAGAGCAAGAAAAATGGGTGAACAAGATATTTTTATATGATTATGAGATCATTTACAAGAAGGGGAAGGAAAATGTGGTTGTTGACACTCTTTCCAAGAAATATGAAGAAGAAGGGTCTCTCTTTTACCTCTCCTTCATTGTACCAGACTGGCTCCATGATGTTCATCAGGAATGACTGCAAGACCCAAAAATTTCTCTCCTAATCCAACAATTGCAACACCATTCTCCAGCTTCTCCAAGGTACTCTTGGCACAATGAATATATTTGCTACAAAGGTCACTTGTATTTAAGCCAAAAATCACAACTTAAATCCACAGTGCTTTCTGAGCATCATGCTTCACCCAGATTTGGACACTCAGGGTTTACCAAAACCTATGAATGGGTCAAAAATTGTTTTTTTTGGGATGGTATGAAGCAAGATGCATGTACCTTTGTGGTCAAATGTGATGTCTATCTAGGAAATAAGGGAGAAAAAATTAAATCTTCGGGCACACTCCAACTATTTCCAGGTCTCCCTACTATTTGGAGAGACATTTCTATAGATTTCATTGTTGGCTTACCTAAATTGTGCATTAAGTCAATCATCATGGTGGTATTTGATCGTCTGTCCAAATATGCTCATTTTTGTGCTCTTCAACACTCGTTCATTGCATCCACAGTGGCTCAAATCTTCATGGATAATATTTTCAAACTTCATGGAATGCCTCATTCTATTGTCTTTGACCGAGATCCAACCTTCACCAACAATTTTTGGAAATAATTTTTGAGGCTCTAGGGAACCCAATTGCATCTCAGTACTACCTATCATCCCCATACTGACAGCGAAAATGAAGTTGTCAACAAGTTTTTGGAAGCATAATTTTGTTTTTTTGCATCACACCAACAAAACCAATGGGCTCAATGTTTACCCCTAGTTGAATGGTGGTACAACACATATTACCATACAACTACTCACATGACTCCTTTTGAAACAGTCTATGGCCAAAATCCCCTGTCATTTCTCTACTACATGCTAGGTGTCTCAAAGGTCTAGGAGGTTGACAAAAAATTGACAGTCCTTGAGGCCATTCTCTGTACCCTCAAAGAAAATTTGGTCCTGGCTCAGAATCACATGAAAAAACAAGTAGATCAACATCGTTTTGAATGTCGATTTTTTGAAGGGGACCATGTGTTTATTTTCTTGCAACCTTATAAGTAGACTTCACTCAAATTTGAAAACTGTTAGAAACTTGCACCCAAATTTATGGTCCTTATAAAATTTTCAAGTGCATGGGGCAAGTGGCCTACTAGTTATCTCTTCCCAATCATTCTAAGCTCAACCCCATTTTTTATGCCTCGTGATTAAAGAAAGTGATTGCAAATAAGTGTCAAACTCAGATCAGTCTCCCTGAGTTGGATGAAGAGGGTTCCATTTGGTTTTATCCATAAGCAACATTGGACCAGCGAGAGCGTCGTCTCCCATCACACCATCAAGGAAGTGTTAATTCAATCGAAATATACAACTCCATGATATGCCACCTAGGAGTTGACCACAATTCTGCAACAATTTCCTCATCTCAAGCCTTGAGGACAATGTTTTTCTTCAAGGGGAGGGCACGTTAGGGACCTAATGTCCCTAACCTCTCATGTAGGTAGAATAATATATTTTCAATGTAATAAAGGATGAAATTAGTTAATAAGGCCTATTTAATAAATGTGAACAAGTCAAGGTAAGAAGACCTAATAGAAGCTTCCACTTCTAGAAAGATCTTCCTCTAGAATATTCTTTAGAAGATATAATTAGTGTAAATGAGAGTAGGAGGAATGAGAAACTTTGTCTTGAGAATTATTGTAATAGATATCTACTCTTCTATAGGTTTCCCCCTCGAAGAGGCAAGTGAACATTGCTTTCTCTAAATAAAGGTATCATTTTCGGTGTTTCTCTTCTTAATATTTTGTTGTTCCATTGATATCTATTGAATATTCCTATTTCTGCATATTATATTACATATAGTACCTTACAATATGAGTACTAGTAGGTTTTTTTGAGCATTGGGTATGGGTGTGATGGTGTTAACCATTATTAGTGGAGGAATCTCAAGCATTAGGCTCTAAAAATAACTTATGGGGCTCAATATCCATGAATGACACCTTCAACTACCACAAATGACCTCTCAAGGGTATCTTTTTCCATTGAGTGAGGATATGGGTACCATTAGGATATTTTTAGTACTAGGCATGGTTCTTGGGGCCCATGACATTGTCAGGGGAGGAAACTAAAGCCTTAGGCCTTAAACTAATCTTCTAGTCATCCAAGACAAAGAACGATGTGTTGAACCACCACAAGGGACCTTTTCTAAGTTATTTTTTCCCTCCTAATGGGGATATTGATGCTAATAAGATTTTTTTAGAACTAAGTATGGGTCTTCATTCCCTAGACATGGTTGGGGAAAGAAACATAGGCCCTATGTCCTAAAGGAAATTTCTAGGAATTTAGGGATAAGAACGATGCCTTGAACCACCACACATGAACTATTGAGGGAATCCTTTACTTTTGAGTGGGGATATGGATGCCATTAGTATTTTTTGAGAATTGGGTATGGCCTTGAGGGCCTTGGAAATCATTAGGGTAGGAAACCATGGCATCAATCCCTAAAGGAATATTTTAGGCATCAAATTCCAAGAAGGGTGCCTTGAAAAATGACACATGGTCCCTCAAGGGTATCCATAGCCTAAGACAAGGGATATTGATGCTATTTGGTGGTCTTGAGTAGTAGGTGTAGGTCTTGGGGACTTAGACATGATAGAGGGAGGAAACACATGATTTAGGCCCTAATGGAAGCTTGGAGGTATATAATACCATGAATGATGAATCAAAACACCACACATGACCTCTTGAGGGTAACCTTGACCTCTAAGCATTTTCTATGGATCTCAGGGCCTCAACATTGTTGAAGGATGATGCCCAATCCTTAGCACCTAAAGAAAATATCCAGGAATTTAGGGATAAACATAATACCTTAGACCACCACACATGACTTCTCAAGGATATCCTTTGCATATGAGTGGGGATATTGGGGATAACACTAGGTATAGATATTAAGGTCCTAAACATGGTCGGGGAAGGAAGCTTAGGCCTTAGGCCCTAAAGGAAGCTTCTAGGAATCTAAGAATGAGAAAAGCACCTTGACGAATCATACATGAAGCTAGGTTATACAGATTTGAAACTATATGTTATAAAAATATGTGTATGTAGATAAATAAAAAATGTTTATTATATTTTTTACATTCAAATAGTATGTTAAAATGTGATGAAGTATAATAAACAAAGGTTTCATCTTAAGTCGAAATCTTATGAAAAGAACATTGACATCGATGAAAAAAAAATTCTTAGTTTTTTATCACATTCTAATGCAAATATAAATAGTTTATGTTTCATTATCCCACACCTCCTTCTTCCCCTTCTTAATTGTGTTAAGATATAGGAATAAAATAAGAAAAAACTAATACTTTATATGTTAGGTTAAACTTGACTCAATAAAATAGCCAAAGTTGTTAGGTCAACATGGGTGGTTTTGGGCACTTGGTTTTGGTAGTTTATGGTTTCACAACCTATGGATTGCATGTAATAAATCCTTTAAAAAGTTGGTGATACTCCATTGTAATGTGTCAATTTGAGTGGTGAAGGCTCACTTGGTAGGTGCTAGGATATTGGTCGATTTGGCCAAGTTTTGACCAAGGGACAAATAGATCTATTAGCTAGTTTTTCCTGATTTGTATTTTCTAGGTTACATATGGTGAATATGTTATGTGTGGTATTTTTTGATAGTTGACTATTTTCACTCTCTAGCATTTTTATTTCTTTTCATTTGGTATCAGAGCAAGGTTTTTTTTTTTTTATGGTAGATCTCTCTTGCGAGAGAATCCCTAATCCCTAATTAAGTTTCATAGATTTGCATGGTAAAGTGCAGATCAAGCGTGGCTGGAATCTTGGCAAGGTAGATCGAGCTGAGACGTACCTAGATCAAGTCAATCTGGTTGCAACGTGCCCATATCTGGTAAACCGAGCTATGAAGACGGTGATAGAAAGTTAAAAGGTGGGTTTCTTGCATATAAATAAGACTGGAGATGTGATAATATAATCGCAGGTGTTTTTTTGAGATGGAGGATATATCTCTACTTGTGGCGAAGTGTTGTAGGTCCCACTGTTATAGATTTTTCTACTGCAATTGTAGTTCGATGAGCCATAAAATGTATTGAAAACCCTTGTTGAATCGAGGGGTTCTACTCGGAGGCAACGTTTTATGCGTAAGACAAAATGTGAGCCCTCATCCAAGTTTTGGTCGTTGTGTGGTGGTAGGAAAGTAACGTCAAGGATTTGGTGGAGAGTGTAGCTGGGCTCTGCAAAATCACTGAAGCCATAATTGCAAGTAGTGGGAGTCGTCCAAAGGGATAAGCTTTGATATCCTGACCCTTCATAATCGAATACCACCTCATAAAAAAAAAGGCACCAAAGTAAGAAATGCGTGAGGTCCATGGGAAAGCGAGCATAGGTGGTGATTGGAACTAGTGGTCATGGTTGTGCGACTTGATGGCGGAGCCATGGGAGATGGATATGAGATTGTAGTCGTTAGCGACAAAAACATTACAAGAAGTGGTGGAGGTCGATTAGTGTGAAATGGTGATGACAAAATTGAAGAGGAACTTGAAGAAGCCCATGTCGTTGGTAAAATGGCATAAGATTTATGGGTTGTAGGGGGTTAGGGATTTGTATATGAGTCACAAGCCCCGACGCCATTGGTTATTGCCATAGGTGTTTCCTGTGTTTTGGAAATGAAAGCAAATGAGGATGACAATTGGGTTTCCTAGAAGATGCTCGAATTGAGTGATAACAGATATGGATCGTTCGAC
Source organism: Picea sitchensis (assembly GCA_010110895.2). NCBI lineage: Eukaryota > Viridiplantae > Streptophyta > Pinopsida > Pinales > Pinaceae > Picea > Picea sitchensis. Next base: position 51,010 of record SNQJ01S0013653.1, on the reverse strand, counting down.
GTTATGAATGTGGATTTCATGGAGTAGAATGAAATATTGTGAGGGATGATATGGGAAATTGTTGGGAAATCGCGTGGTCACGGATGAATTCAAAGGTGATTTGGTCAAGGCGACAGAGGATGTAGGGTAGAAAAAGAAGTTTCATAAAGATCGGAGGAAGCCACTGAGAGCATGAATGTGTGAGAGGCTCGAAGGAAAAGGATATCAGTCCTTTCGTTATGTCATTTTCGAGAGGAGAAAGAAGAAAAAGGAAATATTTCCAAGGAATTGGCAAAGGATTTTTGAGGAAATGCCTTGAACTCCGAATTGGCTTGTGGTTCAAAGACAATTGCAAAATGCAGCCGGACATGTATGCCAAGATCGGCAATTTGAAGGACTCATGCAAAGTCTTTGACATCATGTGTCAATGAGATGTGATGTGGATGAGCACTTGGAGATGGAGCGAAGGCTGGACAATGGAAAGAATGAGTACGAGTGTAGCCATAGTGGAGAATTCTTTAAGAAAATGAAAGGAGGTGGAGGTCAAATAAATGCAAGGCAAGAGGATAAGTGTTGAGATAATAATAATAAAATTATTATTATAATGGAGTTGAAAATTTAATGTAAATGGGCATACTACTGTAATATTTGGTTAGGTATGCGTAACTATGGTAAATTGCTCGTGAAGTCTAGACATAGAGCTAGGTGATAGGGGGGTACATGTCAAATTCCTGGATACCTTGGTTATAAAATTTGAGGGGGATAGGGCCTATAGGTAAGAAATGCAGACTCACTTGGTGGTTTGGTCATGGGAAACCCCAAGTCAAGCTTAAATGGGGGAATGTTAGGTTAAACTTGACTCGGTAAAATATTCAAAGTTGTTCGGTCGACATGGGTGGATTGGGGCACATGGTTTTGGTATCCCATAGTTTCATAACCCATGGATTGCATGTAATAAAGCCTTTAAAATTCTGGTGATACTACATTGTAATGTGTCGATTTGAGAGATAAGGGCTCACTTGGTAGGGACCAATATATTAGGTAGCTTAGCTGGGTTTTGGCCAAAGGACTAATAGATTTATTAGCTGGTTTTTCTCGATTTGGGTTTTCTAGGTTACATCTAGTGCATATGTTATGCATGATATTTGTTTCTGGTTGAATATTTTCACACTCTCGCATGTTTATTTCTCTTCACTATATAGCTATATGTATTATTGTAAAATGCTTATATTCATGTTATATTGAATAATTACTAGTTCTATTTTTATTTTTATTTTTATTTTTATCAACCAAAGTTATGGATGATAAAAATGTTTCAAATTTTATTTAAGCTTCACATCAAATTACCAAACATGAAGAATTACTTCTATATGTTATATGTCATATGTCATAGATGTAACATATGAATAAGAGATTTTTTTTATCATTTTATTAAATTTGACTAAATATTATTTTTTCTAAGATCACTTTCTAAATTTTGAGTTCAAGAGTTCTTAAAAATTTGAAATATTTTTTTTTTAATTTATTTATGTATATTTGGTAGAATTAAATTTTCATTCAATAATGTTTTACTGATATACTTGAATTTCTTTATAGAGGAAAAAAAATTAAATAAATTTAATGTCATGTTATCTAAGATTTTGTAAATTTAAAATAAATGTTTTGTAACTAAACATAAATTATTCAACATGTGACTTATTAAATAATAAAGTATAAAAATATATATATATTATAATGAATGAATGATCCAGGTGGATATCAGTGGCCACCCACCTCTTCCAACTGGCTCACACACAATTTTCATCTTGTCAGTTTTTTTTAGTTTTTCGGGTCCTAACCTTCTGGGGCCATTTTGAGGCCCTAAAAGGGTATTTTTTGTGCTCGTCGCAATCACAATGTAGATGGATTTAAAGTGTGACAAAGTAGTGTGTAGTCCTCAGATAGACCTTTCCAATGAGATATCATGCTCCTAAAACATAGATCGTATGCAAAAGGTACGACCCCAGGAATTTGATTTATCAACTTACCCCATCGAGACCCATGTGACTTTTTCTGCTTCATTTCCTAGGGTTAGGTTTTTGGATGTCTAGGGTTTTCTCATTACATCTTGATGATAACAAATCCTAGAGGATTCATTTTATTTTTCTCATGCGAATGTGTGTAGCCACAACATGTTTCATTTTTTATTTTACAGTTTCAACAAATTTCTTTATTGAATAGAAGTTAAGTTTCACTGTATATTTCTTATTGTTCTCGATATATAGCTGTTAATGTTATAGATATGTGTTTCATTTTGTGCCGCTCATAAATTTGTATCAATGGTATCAGAGCGGTCTACTCTTCATTTGTTTCTTTGTGCATGTCCCTAACAAGGTCAGGGTATAAGCAGTTGGGTCTTGAACCAGTTGAGAATTTGCAAGATTGGTCTCGTTGAACTCGATGGTCACCCATAGGGGAAGAAAATAGAGATGATGGGGCATGAAATCCCTTTAAACTGTTTCTCAAGGAATCCCTTGTGCGACAAAGGAATGAGATGATTGATAATTTTTTGCAAATCCTTTGACAACTGCCAATAGGTGACCCATCTTCCTCGAGCGGAGGCATCGACACCTTCAAGGTAAAAATCAATTTTGATATTCCTATATTTGACGGTCAAATACATGCAGATGTTGTAGAAAAAAGGTTAAACCTCCTAGAACGATATTTTTTTGTCCATAACTTTTCTAATAGATAAAAGATTACATTTGCGCTCCTTAAAGTCGTCCCCTATGTCAAATATTTGTGGGAGAATTTATGTGAGAAAAGGGAAACAGATGAATCTACATTATTTGTAGTCGCACCCACTTGGGGTTCTTTCAGGGATGTTATTAAGGAAAAATACCATCATGTTGGAAGTTATGATGACTTATATACAACATGGACTACACTACAACAGGAAATGGACCAAATAGTTCCAGAGTTCACAAATGTCTTCCATACCTTGCGCACCAAGATGGGTATCAAATACTCTGAGTGACATATGGTGCTCAAGTACCATGATGGAATGCGTAGATACATCCAAGAAAAAATGGAGTTTATGGATATCTCGACCTTGGGCACAACCTATCGAAATGTTGTCTAAATAGAGAAAAAGATTAAACAAAAGATGAAGAAGTTTGGGTCTACAAACCCCTCACAGCAGAAGCAGAGAAAATGTGGCCCCAACCCATATAAAAAAGGATAGAGCAAGGATGGATAGCCTCAAGAAAACTAGTCTAAGACACAAACAAATAATGCCAATGGAAAGACACTGGAAAGTGGTGCTAGTTCCATAAGATCCCCTGGAATAACATCGTTGAATGCCACTCAAAGAATTCATTGGTGGTCAAGGTGAAATCCTTTGAATCATATGTGGCCTCCGAATCTGAGTCAGAACTAGAAAAATGGAGATGGATCATTGACATAGAACCCAATGCCACTGTTTCTACAACCAAGGTCCAGAATGGTGAACCTGATGAACCAGAGGAAGCTGAGAACCTCTTTCATTCACAGATGTGGGTGAAGGGTACTCTATTGCACTTCATTTTTTAAAGCATTAGTGAGAAGAATCTCATCTCAGAGGAGGTCGTCAAGCGGTTAGCTTTTCTGAAAACACCACACCCACAACCATACACCATCAGTTGGATCTGTCAAGGGAGTGATCTCCAAGTCAGCCAACAATGTCTTCAGCCCTATGGCATCAATCCCTTCAAAGATGAGGTATTGTGTGATGTCGTCCCCCTTGAATTTTGTGATTTTCTTTTGGGCCAACCTTATTTATGGAAATTTCATATTGTATATGAGTCTAGGAATCATAGTGTTATTGTTACTTTGGACAATAAATTGTACAAGATACCTAAGGTAGTCCCACCTATCGCCATTTCCTTGATCTTTTCCAAGCAATCAGGAAGGTTATCTCTCAGATTGAGAATTTTATCTTCTTCGTGATTCACGCTCAAAGTGAGCATAAGGTTGCAGCCAAATCCATGGCCTCCACGATAGGTCTCTCCATGTAGTAGAAGAAAGTGGATAAGGTTGTGGAAGAATACAAAGACATATTCTCCTCAACCACTAGGGTAGCTCTGCACTTTCAGGTCAAGCACTCAACCGATATAAACCCTAGCACACTGTTACCTAATGGGGAAGTCTATCGCCGCTCTCTATTAGCAAATAAGGAAATAAAGTGCTATATCAAAGAGTTGCTCGAGAAGGGTCACATCCAACCAAGATCATCACCTTGTGGAAGCCCAATCGTGCTTGTGTAGAAGAAAGACAAGACCTTGCGACTCTGCATTGATTACCAGGTTGTAAATAAAATCACAGTTAGGAACCAATACCCAATTCCCCGAATTCATGATCTCCTTGACCAGCTCAAGGGGGACAAATACTTCAGTAAGATCGATATGAAGTTTGGCTACCACTAGGTCCCAATAGAGAAAACGGATGTATGGAATACTGCCTTCAAGTCCAAAGAAGGTCTTTTTGAATGACTGGTCATGCCCTTTGGATTGACAAATTCCCCAACAACTTTCATGAGGATTATGGACAATATATTGCGACCTTTCATCAATTATTTTGTGGTGGTGTATTTGGATGACATCTTCATCTTCAGCAATATTTGGGAGAAATACTTGCAGCATATTCAATAGGTTCTTCACACTCTACGACAACACAAGCTATATGCAAATTTGGAAAATTCTCCTTCAGCATGATTAGGGTCCAGTACCTAGGCTACATTGCTGATGAGCATGGGGTGCATGTAGATACAAAAAAGATCGATATCATTCGTGACTAGCCATCCCCGACCACACTCACTGATCTTCAAAGATTCTTAGGCCTTACCAATTTCTATCGTAGGTTCATGTTGGGATTCTCCCACATTACATGGGCCCTTAGCCAAGTGATGAGGGGTGGAGGAAAGGAAAAGTTCATGTGGGGATAGCTGCAATAGAAAGAATTTGATGATTTACCTGCAACAACCTTTTGATATTGAGATAGATGCTTCAGACTATGTTGTGGATGCACTTCTCACTCAACATGAAAATCTTGTGGCCTATCATAGTGAGTCACTATCAGATACCATCTGTAAGTACCCCACTTATGATAAATAAATGTACTCAATTGTACAATCTTGTGGCCAATGGAGGCATTACATTCTCAGGAAGGAGACAGTCATTCACACTGATCATAAGCCTCTGCAGTTCATGTATACAGAAGGAAAATTTCCCAATGACTGCCATCAAAAGTGGTCCACATACTTGTAGTAGTTCCATCTCAACATCAAGTATAAGACATGGAGCACAAATAGTGTTGTTGACTACCTCAGTGGACCTCCAATTGCAGCATTAACCATGGTTTTAGACTCCTACGGAAATGAGACCTTCAAGTGGCCCCAACTCTATGAGAGAGATCATGACTTTGCCACTAACTACCATACGTTGGGAAAAAACATAGTTGTCACTAATTTCCATCTTCAAGACAACGTGTTGTGTCATTTGGGCCATATCTGCGTCCCATCAAGCGAGGGAGAGAAGATGATTTGGGAAGCTCACTACAGTCATATGGAAGGACACTTCAACATAGAAAAGACAGTGGCAGTGTTGAAACAACATTTCTATTGGCTGAATCTTTGACAGGATGTCAACAAATATATCAGGTCCTACATGACCTGTGTCATTTCCAAACTGACTATTAAGAAATAAGGCATGTAAACCCCTCTGCCTACTCCCAACCGGCCTTGGGAATCCATATCTATGGACTACATGACAAGCCTTCCTTAAACCAAGATGAGAAATGACTGTGTTTTTGTTGTTGTTGTTGATTTTCCAAGATGGTGATTATGGGCCTACAAGAAGAGCATCATTGTGCAGGCCACTTCCAAGATATTCTTCGAATGAGTATGGGTACATTTTGGGATACCAAAAACCATCGTATCATATTGGGACAACCTATTCCTCAACACATTATGGTCAAGCCTTTGTTCATGTCCGGACACCAATCTCACCAAATCCATGGCCTTCCACCCCCAAACAAATGGCCAAACCGAGGTCTTCAACAAGCTCATCATGCATATCTTATGCAAGTACAATTCCAAGAATCCACACACATGGGATGAGAGTCTTCCCTATGTTCAACATAGTTACAATAGATTCATACATAGCTCAACTGGACACAACCCCTTTCAGGTGGGGTTGATATTTCAACCATTGGGTCCCATGGATGTTGCACTCCCCCTTGCGTCCACACAGGAATAATTGTTCCATGCTCAAATCGAAGCTGACAAAGCCACCCAGTTTATTGAATGAATCCATCACATCCTCCAACATGTTCAAGATATTTTTCAGAAGTCCAATGCCAGGTACAAGCAGCGCCATGATCAACACCGAGTGCCACACAAGTTTTAGGTCAAAGTTAAATTTTGGATGAATTTGCAAAAAAAACTCCTTATAGGACCCCATTAGAAGATTTGTATGGACCTTACACCATCACCAAGGCTATGGGTGACAATTATTTTGAGCTCAACATTCCCCCCCTTCCTTGGCTTGCACCTAATGTTTAATGTGGACCTCCTTCGACCATACTTTCCACCATTATTGGACACCTTAGAGATAACAAAAAAATTGACACCGACAGAGCTCAACCTTGACTGTATGGAACATGAATCCACTGATCAAATAATGGACACACATGTCAAGGGTACTCACCAACATAAGCTTTAGCTTTATCGTGTTGTCAAAGTGGGGCAACTCCTGCACCAAGGAAAGTGGCTCACTCGAGGCCAAATTCAACATAAATTTACTCATCTGATGGGGGAACTCTACACATTGGAGACCATTTCTTATGAAAGGGGGAGGATTGATCTAGGTGGATATCAGTGGCCACCCACCTCTTCCAACTGGCTCACATACAATTTTCATCTTGGCATTTTTTTCTAACTTTTTGGGTTCTAAAATTTTGGGGCGTTTTGAGGCCCTAAACAACATTTTTTGGGATCGCCACAGTCACACTATGGACATATTCAAATTATGACGACACAATGTGTAGTCCTTAGATATACCTTTCCATCGGGCTATCATGCACCTAAAATGGATATCGTATACAAAAGCTACAACCCCAGGAAGTTGATGTACCAACTTACCCCATCGAGGCCCACATGACTTTTGGCACTTCATCTCCTAGGGTTAGGTTTTTGGATGTCTAGGGTTTTCTGATTACTTCTTGATGTTAATAATGCCTAGAGGCCTCATTATAATGTGTTCAGGCGAATGCACGTAGCCACCACATCTCTTCTCATAGATTAGCTACCACCATTCGAGCAAGATTGTTTCATTATGCATTTTACAGTTTCAACAAATTTCTTTATTGAATAGAAGTTAATTTTCACTGTATCTCTGCTATTGTTGTGTGTATATTTGTATTAATTTTAAATATTTGTGTTTCATTTCATTCCGATAATAAATCCAGTTCAATGAATTAATTAATGACCCATTAAATAATAAAGTATAAAAAGAAAAAAAACATTATAATGAATGAATTAATTAATTTTGAGTTTTTAAATTTATATTAAGAATATTTATATGTTCTTTAATTATAAATATATATTTATAATTGTGACTCAGAATTCGTGACCATTTTCAATCTACGGTTCCAATATTTTAATGAGAAGAGGGTTTTGAAAACAAAGGTGCTTTGTTTCTTTTTTGGTTCTTGTTTTAGGCTCATCCAAAGTCATGGCCTAGTATCGATAATGGCCACCTAGGGGGTGGGGTTGAGAAATCCCTCCCAAAATCATCCAATTCAAAACAAAGGTAGCAATCCATCTTCAAGGAATCTGAAATACTCGAACGTGGAGGACACTGATAATGGAGTGGGAAGAGGAGTAAGCACTTCCGTGTCAACCGGAAACAAGGTAAACCTGAACAATCACAAGCCAAGGTAGTGCATAGCTAAAGATAAGGAGACACCCAACTTCAAAATCATATCTCCCTCAATCAATGAAATAACACAGTACATGAAAGACCATGATCTCATTGGAAATTTCATCGGTGTATGGCCCACAAAAAAATCTTTGATATGGTGGATTATCACAAAGTGGAAACTCAAGGACCACTACAACCTGTACTTTGGGTCAAAAGGATTTTTCACATTCATATTCACTTTCCTAAAGACAGAGAACACATATTTGACATCGACCCATATTTTTCAACTTTGTCAGGCTATACCTTAGATTTAAGGTTGAGTGATTAAGTCCAAATCAAGAAGATTTCAAATTTTCCCCAGTTTGGATCTGACTTTAATCGCTTCCCCATGATTTATATAATCCCAACACCTTGGAGGGGATAGGTAACATGTTGGGATCTTTTTCTCAAGCCTCAAAGGCAACACACACTGCATGATACACCCCTTATTCTGGGCGTTGTGTATATATGGAAATTTCAGGTGATTTACCAGATGTAATATGTCTAACTCATGAGGACACATAGTTGTTTCAAATGTTGGACTATGAGAATATCCCATTTCAATGTCATAAATGTCATGAACACATGAACTTGTTCATGGATTTCTCTCTGAACACCCTGGAGTTGCAAGACAATCCAACAAAAGAGGACTCAAAAGGATTCACCAAGGTTGTAACCTTCCATAGAACATCCAAAAGCACCAGTTGTAGGAGAAACAAAAGAAATCCCAAACCATCAACAATTTCAAATTCCTCAATCAAATCCTAGAAAATGTCATGGAACTTGGAAAGGAGATCACCAAAGAAACCACAAATCCAAATGATGGGAACAGAAAGTATAAGAACAACAAACATGTAAGGAAAATGAAGACAACGACATTCTTGATGAAGAAGTATTAGATATGTTCTTGGGGAACTCGACTTATAGGGGTTGGAAGAAGAATGTAGCTGCCAAGACCCCCAGTCTATTCCTCCAAGACAAATACAACGACTACAAGAGGTGATGATGAAATCCATATCCCAAACTTCCATGGGAATTTAGTACAGAAAAAGAAAGGACCCCAAGCAAGGCAACAAGGAAGACAAAAAATGAGAATGGAATACCAACATGAAATGCATAGAAGAAGTAGGGGAGAAGTTGATATAATTTGGCCAATACACTAATATCTCTAATATTTTTCAAACCTCCCAACCCCCTTTCAAATGAAAGTAATCACATGGAACATTAGAGGCACCAATGGGCCTCAGAAGCGAAGGAATTTGACAAGTAAAATTCTGCAGGAAAAACCTACAATTATGATGTTACAAGAAACCAAATGTACCAATAACTCTATTTAATATTTAACAAAGAAAATATGGAAAGCTGTTACAAGAAACCAAATGTACCAGTAACTCTATTTAATATTTAACAAAGAAAATATGAAAAGGTAGAAAATCTATAGTGACTGATGCTCAAGGAGCAGCAGGTGGCCTTGCCATTCTCTAGAATCACAATGAGGTAATCTTAACTAACAATTTTTCTACTCCTTTTACTATCTCCACAAAATTTCAAGTTATAGGCATGAATACCACTGCGGCCATTTCCAATGTTTAGGGACCCCAAACTCCATAGAAAAAAAAATGTTTTAGCTCGATTCAATGGATAAAATATCATATAGAATATTCTCATTACTTGTTGGCAGAGACTTTAACATGATAACTTTATTGCTAGAAAAGAAAGGAGGTAGAAGAAGGCTAGAGGAGGAAAACATTCTTTTTGGAGAAATTATTGAACAATTAAACCTTATATATATGGAAACCACGAATGGATCCTTCAGTTAGAACAATAAAATACAAGGTGAACACCAAATTTCCTCACAGCTAGACAGGTTCCTGATATTAGAAAGAACTATAACCACTAGAGGGTAATTCACTGCTAATATTGTGTCGGCAGTGGGATCAGATCATTGGCTAGTCAACCTAGAATGGCACAAGGTGGGGAAGCCTATACAGAAACCATTTAGGTTTGAGAATTTTTGTCTGAACCACTAACTTCTAGAAAATCATGCTGAATTGGTGGCAGAGCATGGAGGTTTATCAGGGAACAAAAATTTACAGGTTCCAACAGAAACTCAAAACTCTCAAAATATATTTAAAGAAGTGGAATAAATAAGTTTATGGTGACATATTCAAGGAAAAACATGAGTTGGAGGAACAAATGAAGGAGGTTTAATATGAAATAATCTCAACAAGTTACTCAGAAAGGATTGAGAAAGAAGAGGCGAATCTGCAGGCTAAATTGGATGAAAGGGAGAAGCAAGAGGAAATTTCGTGGAAACAAAAATATCTCAATTTTTGGCTCCGGGAAGGTGAAAGAAACACAAAATTCTTCCATTCTACTACACTTCAACACTGCTTGAAAAATCTTACTGTGATGTTGCGTAAGGATGATGGCCATACTCTCACCAATAAAGAAGATATTGAACAAGTCATATTCTTCAAGACGCTCCTAACATAACCTATTGCTAAAAAAACTGAATCAATAAGAGATATAACTCAACACATCCTAGGTAGTGTCTTACAGGAGAAAAACGATAATCTTATGAGGTTGATTTAAATGGGTGAGGTGGAGCAAGCAGTGAAGCAAATGGAAGCAGGAAAATCCTCGAGACGGGATGGATTCACGAAGAACTTCTTCCATCATTGCTGGGACATTTCCAAGCATGAGGCATGGGACATTTTCGAAGACTCCAAAAGAAACAGGAGTGTGCTACCATCTTTCAACTTGAATTTATTGGCACTCATTCCAAAGGAAAATGTAATGGTAAGTCTTGATAAATTTTGACCCATCTTTCTCTATAATGTGCTTTACAAGATCATAAATAAAGTAATTTCCAATAGAATCAAGCCTCTTCTACCCCATGTCATCTCTCCATAACAATTCGGCTACGCATAAGGCTAAAAAATATTGGATGGAATAATTCTTAATCACAAGGTGATTCACACATTGAAAGTTACTAAAACTCTCGGCATGATCATCGAATTGGACATGTAAATTTTTTTCTACAAGATCAGTTGGAAATACATAGAGAACATATTGATTATCTTTCAGTTATACCCCTCTTGGATCCATTGGGTTATTTCCCTTACCTCCTCTGCATTCTTCTTTATCTTGGTTAATGTATTTCACTCCCATACCTTTAATCACTCTAGAGGTATCTTTCAAGGAGACCCCCTCTCTCCCTTTATGTTCATCCTAATGGTGGAAGGTTTAGGCAGAACCATAAAATCTCTTAGTTCTTAGCAGTCCATTCGTGGCCTTCAACTCCACCAAAATGACTCCTCCCATATGAACCAACAATTTTTATATGACACCATGCTCTTGGGGCACCCTTCGATCTGTGAAGCCAGGGCCCTCAAGAAGTCCCTCCACCTTTTCATGGAAGTCTCTGACACCTCCATCAACTAGGAAAAATATTAGATCTTTTTCCTTCAACACCCCTCTTGTTACTTAGTGAAATGTCGCTCAGGTGCTTGTATTTAGAGGAAGCTCCCTTCCTTCAAATCACCTTGGGAAACCTCTCTCGGACTTAGTCATGAAACAAATCTATGGGAATATATCCTAGCTAGGCTATCAAGAAAACTATCTTGTTGGACCATTAGACCTCTCAACCTTGCTAGCCTCCTTATCCTAGTCAATTCTATGCTCCAAGTGATGCCTCTCTATTTATTCTCTACCATTTCAGCCCCAAAGTCTATCATAAATGACATAAGGAATATCCAAATAAACTTCCTCTAGGGAGGGTTCGATACTCACGACAAGCGGGCCTTGTTAAGATGGGAAACTTAATGTAAGACTAATCTCATAGGAGGTCTTGTCTTTCATGACCCAACCACTCTCAGTAATTTTCTTAGAGCCAAAATTTGGTGGAGATGGGTAGCTCATAATGTTAAACCATGAGAAATGCTCTATAATTGGAAATGTGCCACCTATGTTGATAAGAAATATCTTATAAGAATCTATAAGGATGTGGCAGGATCAACAATTTGGAGGATGGAAAATCAAAACAAAATTTGATTCAAAATCATAGCTTTTGGGAAATTAATGATGGACAATGGAAAAACTTTTGGATAGACTCCTGCTAGCAATATCCTTTACTTAGGCACCTCCATCCTCTTCCCAATATTGAATCCCATCTCAATGATCTAGGTATGCCATAGGTCTATCACTACTGGGAGAACACCTCAGAGGGATCATATTGACAATGGAAACACCCTAGTTAGTGGCCTCAACCTAATATCCAAGAGGGCATTGAAAATATTTGGATCGAGCTCTAGGAGAGGATCATCAAAAGACAGGAGGGGAAGGACAAGATAAGATGGGGTTATCATCCTAAAGGCTAGTTCACAATAAAAGAAGCTTATGGAATAAAAGCGGGGTATAAGAACCTCCCTCAAGAACATGTTTGGGAATAGATATGGTTGTTAAAGGAAGAATTCTCACCTAGGACAACTTGCTAAAATGTGGATTTATAGGACCCTCAACATGTGTTCTTTCTGGAAATGACCAAGAAAAATTGAATCATTTGCTAGATTCATGTCCTTTAATTGCAAAATTATGGGACAAAGGAGCATACATTTTTAGGTGATATAACACAATGAGAAACAAACATGGACAAGCAATATCTTATTGGGCAATTGATCCCTTCAATAATGTCATTCTTAATCGGATTTTTAAATTATATATAAGATTCTTGATATGGGAAGTGTGGAAGGGATGAAATGATAGAATTTTCATAGATAAGCAGAGAAATGACCATTTAGTCTAGATCACCTTCAAAACTCATATATATGAAACTCTCTAGCTCTCATCCTAGACTTCTTAGGTTTTTTAGTCAAACTCGTAGGAGAAAATTATTTTAAGTACAACTTGGGATCTTCCTTCCATCATCCCTCGAGGAATCGATTAGCATGTTGATTAAAACTTCTATCAGGATCATGTTCATTCATTTGTAGTCTATACCATTTGACGTCAAACAAAACTAATTTGAAGGATTTAAATTCATACTCAAGTATATCATCCAAAATCCCATAGTATTGATTTTCAGAGACTTTTGGATGTCTGTCACTTCTAGAGGAAACATTAGTAACTTGAAATACTATAGTTATCCCACTATCAGAAGTTTTCATCTTTTCATCCAACTTTTTTATGTGAAATTTGTGGCCATTGCGCCTCATAGCCTTGTGGTGTTTCAACCGAAATATGCCAAACATGTAAAAAATTCAATGTCAATTAATAAACATATTTAAACTTGGAAATTATGAAAATTAAGAAAAAAAAGCACGTCATATACATCAATATAATATTAAAAAAAACTAAATAGTATGGGTGAATATGCTTTCCTGTTTATCTTTTAAACCATATGATAAATCAACTTCCCTCTGTGTAATATTGGTATCTCCTTTACGTTCATCTTCTTTGACCAATGCAACCGCACCATAGCATGATAACCTACCATTATTAGATTGTATAGATCACTCAATCCATACCTTCATCCAATCAAGATTGTTTGCAATGTATAAATGTATTTCATTCCACTCTTGACCAACTGTATTAAAGTAAAACAATTCACATATAATCAATTACCATGATATACCTTCATAGTAATGGATTATGCAGGAAGACTAAAAATTAAATAAGTACGATATACATAAAAAATAAAAATTAAATGTATTATAAATCCCCACCATCTACTTACATGCCACTTTCCTCATTCTACCTTTCCCCAATAGGTTCTCCCCTTCAAATTTGTTGATGGAGTTGACATCCCAAATGCGATCCACATTAATACTTGCAACTATTTTAGTAATATATTGAGTAATATAAAACATGGTTTGATATACCATACATCCCTCTACGATAGAACCCTCAGGACATGCTCTTTGTCTAACCAAAGCCTTCAATTATTTCAAGTTCCTCTCAATGATCCACATTGACCTTATGTGTATAGTTCCACACTTTTCAATCTCCTTAACTTGGTGTATGAGGTAGTGTTTTTGTGTATTGAAATTGTTTGGAGGTAGATACCTTTTCATTTCACACATTAGACGAGGAATTTATCTCCTTCAATACTTTATATCTTCTTTATATATTTCTTTAGATGAAAACCATCTACAAATGATGCAAGCAAATCACAAGTTTCAAAAAAAAAAAGTATAGTAGCACATTACAAGTAAAACACATGTATTCAAATATAAGTTGTACAACGAATTGAATAAATTACACTTTGCATATAAATCGCCACTTATCTCATGTATTTTCCAAGATCATATACAATGTTTTTGACATTGTTGTCAAAGTTGTCTAGGAGAGATAGATATAGAACATACCGCAACAAAAAAATGAATCATTATTTATTCCCAAATTAGTAGAAAAAGAACACTAACAAGATGTTTCACCAATACATAATTGTATACACAAAAATAATTGTCTTAATCAAGTTATGCCAATCATGAGTTTTTACCCCACCTAATTCACCTTTCTTTGTTAGGATATTCTTTATGTTTGAAGAAAATCCAGTGGGAAATTCAATTTTTTCAATAATCTCTTTTACATCCTTGCTTTGTTTCTCTGTCAATAACTATGGAAGGGTTCTTATATTTTGGTCTCCATCACTACTTTAATGAATCACACTTTGCATTGCATGATTGGCCTCCTTAATGTCATTACAAATCTTGACATTTTTTTCTTTGTCACTCCTTCCATCTAAAATTCTCCATAACGTTCCTGTTACATTCTTCTCAATGTGAATTGTATCGAAAAACAAATGAACAATTTTTGGGTTCTTATAGTATGGGAGCCTACTAAATTGTATAGGATAACTTTTCATTCCTTGTGGAAGGGCGTAACATCCCCATTACCAAACTGCTATGATACCACCTTGTAATGTACTCATTACATTACTTCTATGATACCATGTTATCAACAACTAACAAGATTGCTCTGATACTAATTAAAAACATATAAATACTCTGTAATGCATGGTTACATACATATTCATAACATAACTATACACAATCATAACATCATTATACATGTAACATAAACAGGATAACCCATGAAATCAAATGTATAATTATCACTACAATGCATCATTTAGCACACAAATGACAACTTATATTTAAATAAACAACACCAATTGCGTGCAGACCTTCCACATTCCTCCAAGCCTTAAACCACGCTTCTCATCACTCTTAGTAGTGGGTCACCCCCAAGCTGGGGCTAAACTCCACTTGGGTAAGGGTTCCTATCCAAGCTAAGTTATACCAACCAATAGGAAACTTAGTCACATGTAAATCAGTCACAGGTGACTCAATTACAAGAAACTTCATCACAAATGTCAATTCATATTGAAAGCCTACAATCCCTTATTCCCCACATGTCTGTCCCACCCTAGGAATTTTACCCCTTATCTATTGAAAATTCCTTCGGTTGCCCCACTTTCCTTCCATGGCTTCAACAACAGGTCAGTTAGGAAGTGTTAGAATCCCGTCATTGCAGTTTGACACCTCGGGAATTAATTCCCAACAATTCTCTCACCTATAGATAATGCAATGTCCTACGGGTCTGAAAACCCACCTCCTTAGTCCAACTCTCCAATCTAATCAATGTACAGATATCTGTGACAATAAAAACGAGGTTCGATGACAGTTACCACATGGTACAGATGATCCCCTCATGATGGAATGATGATGAATGATAATGGAATGATGAAGAATAAATGACGAATGATGCCAAAATGTAAGAAGTCTAAACTATATGAGTGCATGTTCCCAAATTGACACTTGTCATGTTGATAATTGTCTTCAATCCACACATCCCCCTCCTTCGGACTTAGGATAAAATAATATCCCTATTTTATTCTTTTAAGAAATATTAATATAATATTCTTTTTTAGGTTTAAGCCCCCTTAACTTAGCACCTTTACCTCAGCTAGTGGAGTTTTATCCCCCCATACTATTTTACGTGGTTGATCTTTTGCAGTGATGTATTTCATTATATTTTCATATGGTTACATTTACATTCTCAGTACAACGGTACTAATCTTTTTACATCCTGGCTCACCAACCTCAAAATACATAGATCGTGCACTAAACTAGTGCACATGAAACTTTTGGGATGCACACACTCTCCTTTCAGTGTGCCACTCTCACACCCTTACATAGGTGTGCATTACAACATGAAATATATACAAAAAGGGTCTCTGACCTCCAAAATCACGCACCAAACTGATGTGCATTGAATCTTGGAATGTGCACCATTTTCCTTCATGCGCAATCCTTTCGCACTCACACATGTGCGCGTTGCATACATTAAAATGTTCCACTTTTAGTGACTCGTTCTCGTGTACTTACACAGGTGCCCGCTATATGTATCAAACTTCATGTTAGATTCATTTTAAACTTTGCACATTCTTTTTGGTGTGAGATTCATGCGCACTAACTCAATGCGTATAAAGCCAAACCAAAGATCTGATACTATCATCTCACAAACTTGTATGTAAATTACAGTTACATTTATATGTATACTTGGGGTTCAACCCAGGGGTATTGCATTCCCCTCCCCCTTATGTATGCATTGTCCTCAGTGCAGTATATACACATATACAACCAAAATTTCAAAAGTCTTAAAAAATATGCAGGTATTCTACCCGCATAACATTCTCATTCTCCCAAGTTGCATCCTCAGGGTTGTACCAGGTCCATTGGACCTTTACTAGACCTATGGATCAATTCCAAAATTCCTTGATCTTCCGATCCAATATGAACACTAGATGCACTTGAAAACCACCTTCTTGCTCCACTTGAATCACATTCCAATCAATGACATGATTATTATCATGTACATGTCTTTTAAGTAATGATACATGGAATACATTATGAATATGCATTGATGTAGGCAAGGCAAGAACATATGCTACAGGCCTAATCCTTTCTAGGATTTCAAATGGCTAACAAAAACAGGCTACGAGCTTTGAGCAATTTCTGGATTTCAGGGAACTTTTGTTGGCCTTTATTTTCAAAAACACATGGTCACCCACATTAAATTCCATGTGAGTTTTACCCTTATCAACATAGCTTTTCTTCCTATCCTAGGTAGCCTTTAAATTCAGGTTTTTTTTCATCATCCGCTCTTCCATTTCTTTGAGTAGTTCTAGCCAACTATTGTGTGGTCTGTTGGGTTGTCCCAACTCGCTAGTGTGTTTCAATGTTTACCATAAAGTGCCTCAAATGGGCTCATCTTTAGGGATGCTTGGTATCCATTGTTGTAATAAAATTCTACCAAGTGCAAATAGTGTTCTCATTTGGATGGTTTATCCATCACATACATCCTTAGCATATCTTTTATTACCTGATTCAACCTTTCTGTCTGACCATCCAACTCTGGATGATAAGTTGTGCTAAAATGCAGATTTGTTCCAAATCCCTTGAATAATCCTTTCCAAATTTTTGATGTAAATTTTGGATCTCTGTTAGACACAATTGTCTTAGGCATCCCATGTAATCGAGATATTTATTTCATATAAATATCATTGAGGTTAGTTGCCTTATGAGTAAGATTTACTAGAATAAAATGAGCAGGTTTGGTAAGCTTATCCACCACTACCATGATAGAATCATGTTGCTTGTTAGTTCTCGGTAGTTTAGTGATAAAATCCATTTTTTAAACTTTCCATTTCCACTCAGGGATGGGAAATCGATGTAGCATACTAGCTAGATGTCTATATATAGCCTTGACCTTTTGGCAGGCTAAACACCTAACAATAAAATCAACAACTTCTTTCTCCATGCCTGACCAATAATATTGTCTCTTGATACCTACAATAGTTTTTTGGTAGCCTGGGTGTCTAGCATAAGGTACATTATGCATTTCTCCCAATATCATATTCTTCAATTCTCGATAATTTGGCACATAAATTATTCCTTTGTACATGATGATTTCATCATTTTCCATCTTATAATCCACAACTTTCTGCTGTAAATTTCCTTGCTGAAGTTTTTCCTTTACCTCCATGTATTTTTTATATGATTTTGCAACATCTAGAACTCTATCTTTCAAATCTGATTGGTACATGCTAATGGATGTAGCATGCATCTCATGCACCCTCCTGCTGAGTGCATCAACTATCTTTTTCTCCTTAACTTTGATATGTTTTATATCAAAATCATATTCACTGAGGAAATCTAACCACCTTCTTTTCTTGACATTTAAAGTTGGTTGTCCAAACAAGTATTTCAGACCACTATAGTCTGTCCTCAACTCAAATCTCTTTCCCATGAGATAGTTCCTCCACATATTCAAAGCATGCACTATGGATTCTGACTCCAAATCATGAGTTGCATATGTCTTTCATGCTCCTTCAATTTCCTCGATTCATAGCACACCACATACCCATTCTAACTAAGGACTCCACCAATCCCTTCTTTACATGCATTAGTGCATACGATAAAATTTTCATTTGGATCAACAATTCTTAGTATTGGAGCACTTGTTAGTAAATGCTTCAAGTGTTGGAAACTTCTTCCACAATCATGTATCTATTCAAACTTCACACCTTTCTTTTGTAAGGAATTAACTGGGTGTGAAATATTTGAGAATCCTTCAACAAATATTCTATAGTAACCTGCAAGGACCATGAATGATCTCACTTCTGACACATTCCTTGGCATTGGCCATCCTTCAATGGACTTTATATTTTCTAGATCTACAACTATCCCTTTCTTTGAAATAATATGACCCAAATAATGAATTTGCTTATGATAAAATGAGCACTTGCTCAATTTGGAATACAACTGATGCTCCCTCAATACCCGTAACACCATTCTTAAGTGTTTCTCATGATCTTCCTCATACTTAGAATATATCAAAATATCATCCAAGAAGACAATGACAAATTTATCCAAGTAATTCCTGAATATACCATTCATGAGACACATGAAAATAACTGGTGCATTAGTTAATCCAAATGAAACCACTGTAAGATCATAATTTCCATACCTTGTTCGGAAAGTAGTCTTGTTGATGTCTTCTTATTTAATTCTTACATGATGATAACCTGACCTGAGATCAATCTTTGAGAATATTTTTGCATCTTTCAACTGATCAAAGAGGTCAACTATCCTTGGCAAAGGATACTTGTTCTTCACAGTTACCTTGTTCAACTGCCTAAAGTCAATACAAAGTCTCAAAGTTCCATCCTTTTTCTTTACAAACAATACTGGGGCACCCCAAGGTGACACAATTGGGAATATATATCCCTTCTAGAGAAGCTCCTCAAGTTGCATTTGTAATTCCTTCAGTTCTGGTGTACTCATCCCGTAAGGAGTATTGGATACTAAATCTACTCCAGGAATCAGATGGAGAATTCAATATCTCTCTTGGGTGGAAATCATGGTATTTCCTTGAATACATATTCAAACTATTTTAGGACTACATAATATTCAATAGTTGGTACCTTATTCTTAGGTGTCCCTTCCATATGTGCTACAAATATTTGACACCCATTCCTGTAACTTTTCTTCAGTTGCAAGGATTAAACCTCACTGACAGATACTTCTTTGGGCATTCCGTGTACTCTCCTTAAGTTTCCTTCTTCATCCAAGCAAGTAAAATCTTTATTATAGTAGTCCAGGACATCATGGTGTTGGTCTAACCAATCCATACCGATTAGGAAGTCATCAGAACCTAAAGGTATGATTTTCAAATATACATTGACCTGTTCAATCCATTCATGATCATTGGACATGCCTTAACCATCTCATGAATTTTTCTTTTATCTCCAGTAGCTAGCTGCATCATCCAAGATTTTCCAAGCCTGTTTCTTGGAAATTGAAATATTTCCACCAACTTAGGATCTAGATAACTATGACTAGCTCCCGAATCAATTTAAATAACAATGGGATGGTTATTGATCTTACATTCCACTTCAATCATATGTGATTGAAACTCAACTTGCTTGTTGTCGAGAGATGCATAGATCTTAGGTACATGTATGAACATGTCCTCCACTGTTTCAGCTTGCTATGCATTGTGAATAGTCCTCACTTTTTCACTTATGTGGGGGAAATCTATGTACATATTATCTCCCTTACAACCCCAACAATGAATAGGTGGTTGCCTTGGTCTTTGTCCCAATGCCTCTATCATTCTGGATTATTTAGAGGTTGGTTGCCCCTGAGAGTTATTTCTAAAGAATGGTGGCTTAGTCCCCTTCTTCCTCTATTCCATTTTTCTTTTCTTCTTGTCTTCCCAAGATTTTTGGTAATTTTCTCTCCCTTTATGCTGATCATAAAGGAACTTATCCCTTCTTATAGTTTCCTCCAATGTTTTGGGATCATCGTATTGTATCCTGTCACTGATAAATGATGGCAGCCCACTCAAATATCTTTGAATCTTAACTTTCTCATCCTTGATGAAGGAAACATATTTCAGAAGATCTAAAAACCTCCTTTCATGCTCATCTATGGTCATGCTCCCAAGATTGAGTTTAAAGAACTCATTCATTTTCTTGTCATAGTATCTCTTAGTTAAGTATTTCCTTTGAAAATACCTCTTGAATTTCCTCCAAGTCACCTTCTTCTCATCAATGTGTTATACCTGCACAAATTGGTCCCACCACATGGATGCTTTTCCTTTGAGCTGATAAATATAAATTCTACCTCCTAATTGTGAAGAGTAATTACGCAGCTGAAAATACTTCCTAATGTTTAGAAACCATGTCTCTGCATCCTCATCCTTATTGTGTTCACCATCAAAATTAGGAGGGTTGATTTTATTCATTTCCCCTATAGCTCATCCACCCCATACCTCTTCTTATGCTTTCTAACAGGACTTGAACTACTATGTGCTCTCCTAGCGAAATGCCTTAGAGAGTGATGGTGTTGTCTTTCAACACTTTTTGTTATACTTCTATTATCATGAGACTTATGGCTTCCTGATATAATTGACTCAGACTTCTTATCCATATTCTTCTCTATTATGTCCAAGCTTTGCATCAACTTGATGTTGAAGTCTTCCTGCTTCTCCTTGGATTTCATAAGCTTGTCATTATCAGCTTTATAACCCAGGACATCAAACATTTTATGGTTTCCACCAAGTTCATGCTTTCTTCCTTACCTTCTCCATGTCCATTTGAATGTGTACCTTCATTACCCATATGGGCATACATTCCTCTGATCTCTTCTTCATGGTTGTAAATGCCTATACATATTCCATGATTCTAAAATTTTGTTGATCTTGTTTTGATCTAATGTTGTTAACTCTGCAAAATGTGCATCCAACAAAATTTGTTAGGATAAACAATTTAACAAAACCATGAAATTATGTACATTTCAGTTTCCATAAAGCTTCATAATTATCTCTTCTAATTTCTTGGGAAGATTGACTTCCCAATCGAATTTGTGTGCACTACTTCTCAATTATAATCCATAATTAACATGTGCCAAATTTTCATACGCAACGCTAGAATATAGCGCATGCATCATGCACCTATAACCAATGTACATACTTTTATGTTGCATGTCAATCTTTACTGAGAAATGTTTTTGTGTCACACACCAATGATCTATGCAGACTGTAAGCACTATACTACACAATGCTAAGGTTTGATGTTTCAGACTGCATGCCAATATTCCCTGCGAACCAATATTTTTTCATGCGCCAATATCTACTAAACACATATTTTGTGTCACGCATCAATATTCGGTGCGCACATCAAACACAACGTTGTGCGCGCACCAACAAAATAGAATCGTTCTCTACCAACACTTCAAGTGTACACCTTTTGTATCACCCTATTAATTGTGTGCCACAAACTCTACTTCATGTGATGACAATATTTAGTGCATTCTTCCGTGCACTCATATTCTGTGCACGCCATCAATTATACCCAGAGTAGTGCCAAAACTTAGTGTACATACCCTCTGTACCTTTATTTTCGATGCAACACCAAATTTTTAACACACACACCTAGACAACATTATTTTTCCACATCACCGACTCTACAAAGTGCAGTACCCAATTTTAATGCGCACTCATGCATACCTTTTTCTTCCTGTGCATAACTACTACTTAATGCACATAATATTTTCGATGGTTAACTGATTTTTCCATGAATTTTGATGCAGGAATTGGGGCTTCTACTTGATTTTCACCCAATTTCTTCCATCGTCTTTCTGCAATCATGCAATTTTCACAATTTCACTCCAATATACCCAAATTCAACCTCTGCAAAAACAAGTTTATGTGTGTGCCGCTGGTTGATATTCATGGTGCAAGTTTTCCAATTCATTCATGAATTGAGAAACTTATTCAAACAATCCCACCCAATCTGTCACAACTTCCCTGTAACTTCAGTTTTGACCAATTCCTGTCTGAATTTCCTTAATAAGGATTAAAAATAAGGTTATATCATTCTTTAACCAGATTTCCCTGAATTCTCCATGAACTTAACAACAAAAATCAGGCCTTTTCCCAATTCCACGCAAGTGCTTCTAATTTCCATCATGGATGCATTATAACTTGAAAATTAGCCACTCTTGAATTCAATTCTCTATGAGAATTTTCTTTGGAATTATGCTAACGCAACCCATCTAGGATCAATGTTGAAAACTGGGCTCTAATACCATTTTTTAACGTCCCTATTACCAAACTTCTCTGATACCACTTTGTAACGTACCCATTACATTACTGCTTTGATACCATGTTATCAACAACTAACAAGATTTATCTAATAATAATTAAAACCATATAAATACTCTGCAATGCATGGTTACATACATATTCATAACATAATTACACGCAATCATAACAATATTATACATGTAACATAAACAAGATAACCCATGAAAGCAAATGTATAATTATCACTGCAATGCATGGTTTAATAGACAAATGCCACTTATATTTAAATAAATGACACCAACTTCACGCAGTCGTAGACCTTCCACATTCCTCCTAGCCTTAGACCACATCGTTCATCACTCTCAACAATGGCTCACCCCCGATTTGGGGATAAAATCCACTTCGGTAAGGGTTCCTAGCAAAACTAAGTTATCTCAGTCAACATGAAACTCAAACACATGTGACTCAATCACAAGAAAATCCATCACAAATGCCAATTCATATTGACATCCTATAGTCCCTCATTCCCCACATGTTTGTCCCACCCCAAGAAGTGTACCCCTTCTCTACTCAACAGTCCTTCAACTACCCCACTTCCCTTCTGGGGTTTCAAACACAGGACTGAAAGGAAGTCTCAGAGTTCCGTTGCTGCAATTAGACAGCTCGGGAATTAATTCCTAACAATTCTCTCATCTAGAGAGAATGCAATGTCCTATGGGCCTGAAAACCCACCTCTTCAGTCCAGATCTCCAAGTTAATCATTGTATAGATATCTGCGACAGTGACACCAAGTTACTATGATAGTAACAATAGGGTTTGATGACAGTTACCAGAGGGTCTGGACGATCCCCTCATGATGAAATGATGATGAATGATAATGGAATGATGAAGAATGATAATGGAATGATGAAGAATGAATGGTGAATGATCCCAAAATGTATGAAGTCCAAACTATATGAGTGCATGTTCCCAACTTAACACTTGTCATGTTGAGAACTGTCTTTAGTCCACATGTTCCCCTCCTTCGTACTTAGGATAAAATAATATACCTATTCTATACTTTTAAGGAATATTAATATAATATTCCTTTTTGGGTTTAGGCCCCCTTAACTTATCCCCTTTACCTCAGCTAGTGGATTTTTATTCCCCCCATACTCTTTTACATGGTTGGTTTGTCATAGTAATGTATTTTCATTATATTTGCATATGATTACATTTACATTCTCAGTACAATAGTACTGATCTTTTTGCATCTAGGCTCACCATCCTCTAAATACACAAATCACACACTAAAATAGTGCACACAAAACTTATGGGATGCACGCACTCTCCTTTTAGTGTGCCACCCTCGTTCCCTTACACAGGTGTGTGTTACAACATGACATATATACAAAAAGGTTCTCTGACCTCCAAAATCGCACACCAAATCGATGTGAGCTAAATCCTGGAATGTACATATTTTTCCTTCAGTGCACCATCCTTTCAAACTTACACCTATGCGTGTTGCATACGTTAAACAATCACACTTTTAGTGCATCGTTCATGGGTTCTTACATAGCTGCGCACTATATGTATTAAACTGTGTATTAGAATCTTTTTAAACTATGCACACTCTTTTTGGTGTGAAATTCATGTGCAGTAATTCAATGCGCGCAAACCCAAACTAAAGATCTTATACTATCATCTCACCATATTATATGTAAATGAAAGTTACATTTATATGTACACTTAGGGTTCAACCTAGGGGTATTACAAAGGGCCCCATTATTAATGTCTTCATGGTGACCTTCAAGGTGAAGCATATAAATTAAATATGTTACAACAATACTTGGCAATTAGTACAATAAACAAAATGCAATAAAAATACAAAATATTCCAAACATTTCATGTATGATACATAGACAATTTGATCCATACCTTAACGATTTATATTATATTGCAATTTCCATAGATGAGGTGTCATTCTCTGTGGTTTTAATCCAGCCTCTTCTTTCCCATTGAAAATATGTTTTCTGATACTTCGATACCTATGGTTCTTGGAGAGGAAGTGACTATACTCATCAAACACATCCTTTCCTAAACTTATTGAACGAAAAGATTTCATCTTAGGACCACAAATTGGACATGCAAAATTACCGTTTGTTTGAAGACCTGCAAGAGATGGATTAAATTTATATCAATTATTCAAAGTATATTTAATGAAGGGATTATATAAAAAACATGCATGATATGAACTTCATAAAATTAAACACTATTAAAGTGCAGTGTAACGTTATACCATACCACATAAATGTGTTAGCCCTGGGGAATCTTGAATTTCCCAAACAAGCATTGCATGGAATTGAAATTCCCTTTGAACACCTACTGGTATAGAGATACCATACATAGTGATGCTCTTACATAACTCTAGTAACTCGTCGATAAGAGGCTCGATATATACATTCATATCTTTGACTCGGTACTTACCTAATTGATTGAGCATACATTACATAAATACTACATATATGAGTCAATAAAAAAATATCAAACATAATTATAAGAAACAATTAAACATATATGAGAAAACAAAAAAGTACAATACATAATTATGAAACAAACAAGACAAATGATATGTTACTGTGTTAAAAAAAATTATTCTAAAAAAATACCTGCAACAATCATTGCCAATATTATGTGCTCCCTCTTTATTGACATCCATGGAGGAATGTTATTGTTGATAACAAAAATAGGTCGCACCGATTAAGTAGATCAAATCTCTCCAAATGGATTGGCATTGTTAGCTGCCAATGAAAGCCTAAGATTACGAGGTTTTACCTTAAAATGTGGTGATATTTCCTCTATCTTCTTAGAAGAAGATCCATCTGCAGGCATTCGAAGAACACCATCTTTACTTCTATTCTTTGCAAGGTAATCCATAAACTGTGTTATGATTTTTCACTTGAACAATAGCCGCAAACGTGGAATTATGGGAATATAACGAAGAACCTTGTGAGGCACCTTTTTGTTACTTGATCAATTCAATATCTACTAATTTGAAATTTAGGGAATTCTTCTTTTGACACATGTTCTCCATAATATAGAATATGATCATCAGGACATGCGTGAATAACTTGATACTCCATTCCAATATCTTTCATAATGGCATGTAAATATTGGTATGTGTGACATAAAACATTTGACGGTGGTAACAAAAATTCGCCTAACAATCTACAACATAAAAAAACAATATTGGTTAATGTAAAGAATATTAATCGTACATTTTGATCCAAATTTTACAGATGATCAACGAACAATAAAAATAGAGGAAAAAAGAAAACCTTTATCATCATGTACTAAATGTGACAAAATATATTACATACCTTAGGAGCTGTGTGACACAAGTGTTTGGAAAACCATTGATAACCTTTAAGTTCACCAACAACAATATAGCAGAGACAAGACTTGTTTTGGAGCCTTCATAAATAGGTTATCTTGCCTTTTCAAGTACATGTATATCAAAAACACCATCAAGATGGTCATCATCATCATCCATTCCAACATTATTAAATGTCTCCTAGATCAATATATTTGGCCCATCTACTTCAACTATGTTATTAGCATCATCATCTTCTTCCATAGGATCATTAACTTGATCTTCAATATTCGCTCCATGTTCTTGAAGAGGCACTTGTACAACCACATATTCCTCCACAGGAAATTCTCTAGGGTGTCATTCCCTTATAATTACAAACAATCAAGTAATATTAGTGTATATAACAAATATTAAAACGATACAAACATTTACAAATATAATATAGGAAAGCAAAGACAAAAACAACTTAGATGAGAGCGATAAACAAAGACAACAAATTAATGATTCAGCTTGTGCAAATTACCAAGATGTTTATGAATATGTTGACAAATTTTGGAAAATTGTTTATTTTCTTGACATGTCGAAAGAGAGACACTTTGTGAGATATATAGTCACAACCAACAAAAAAAACATATTCCTTTTTCTCCTTCATCATTATGTCATGTTCTTTCTTGATTTCACTTGGAGAACACAAGTTTTAAGTGGATGGAAACTTTCCCCAGCCCAGCTTGGAGACCATGGTTTAATTTGCAAAGGGTTGAGAGATGAGAGATTAGGGGTTAACACATTAGTGGTACAAGGGTTAGGGGTTAAGGGGTTATGGTTTAAGTTGGGGTAATTAAGGGCCAGGGATAGGGGTACTTAATGGTTTAGGGGTTTATAAGGGGANGTTTAGGGGTTTATAAGGGGTCAAGGGCTAAGTGATTAGAGGTTAATAGGTTATTGGTCATCCAAGGGTCAGGGGTACTTAGGAGTTGGTATTCTATATGGAGTAGCCAACTTAGTCGGTGAGAGTGAGAAACAAAGATAACAAATCATTAATGATGAATCATGTACAATATATCAAGATGTTTATGGATATGTTGAAAACATATAGGAAAAATGTTACTTTTCTTAACATGTAGAAAGAGAGATACTTTGTGATGTATATAGTCACAACCAGAAAAAACAACATATTCTTATTTTTCCTTCATCATTATGTCATATTTTTTTTTATTTCACTTGGAGAAAACAAGTGTTAAGTGGATGGAAACTTCCCTCAACCCAACTTGGAGATGCCAATTTAATTTAGAAGGGGTTGAGAGTTGATGGATTAGGGGTTAATGCATTATTCATGCAAGGATTAGGGGTTAAGGGTTAATGTGTTAGGGTTTAAGGGGTAATTATGGGTCAAGGATAGGGTTACTTAATGGTTTAGGGATTTATAAGGGGTCAAGGGATAATGGCTTAAGGGTTAACAAGTTATTGGCCATCCAACGACTAGGGGTACTTAGGAGTTGGTATTCTATATGGATAAATCATCTTAGGTGAGAACAAGAAACAAACACAACAAATCAATGATGAAGCTTATGTAATTTATCAAGATGTCTATGAATATGTTGAAAAAATATAGGAAAAATGTTACTTTTCTTGACATGTAAATAGAAAGACACTTTGTGAGATATATAGTCACAACCATCAAAAATAACTATTCTTATTTCTCCTTCATCATTATGTCATTCTCTTCCTTGATTTCACTTGGTGACCACATATTTTAAGTCGATGGAAATTTTCCCACAACTTGGAGACCACGGTTTATAAGGGGTTGAGATATTATATATCCCTTTGATCCCTAACCCTTAAACCACCCCTAATATCTAAACCATTAACCCCTAACCCTTTAATCCATAGCCCATAACCCCTTAGACCCTATCCCCCTAATACTTAGCACCTTAACCCCATTCCCCCTAAGCCCTTAAACCCTTAATCCCTTGACTCCTAACCCCTAAAGCCTTCATCAATAACCTCTAAACCCTTCATCAATAACCCCTTAACCCCTAATCCCATAAACTATTAACCCCTAACCTGTCCCAACGCATGAATCCCTAACCCTAAGACTTTTAAACCCTAAACCCCTAACCCCTACTCCCTAGAACCCGATTAACCTCTAAATCACATAGGACCTAAACCTCTAAATCTACCTTAAATCCTAGCCTATTAACCCCTAACCCCTTAACCATTGAGCCCTAATATGGCCTTATTAACCCTTAAACCACTAAAAACTTAACCCCTAACCCCTTACATCTTGTACCCCTAAACCTTAAACCCCTTAACCATTAAAACCCACCCTAAACTCTAATTAAAATGTACATCTTATGTCTACTTCTTCTCTTCTTAACTTACTCTCAATTTGTTGTGTATGTAGAATATATCTATAAAGAAAAAAGAATATAATATATTTCTTCTACATTTAACATATAAACAGTTACAAAAAAAATTTGCAATATAAAGACATATAATGAATGACTTACCAAGGGACAATATTCATGCCTTCCTTCAAGGTGTCCATACTCTCTACACTATCTTTTAGTTGTTTTTATTAAAAGTCTCCTTCTATTATAGCCCCTGCATATTTTATAAGGGCAATAACATTTTCAAACGCCCAACCCCTCCAATGAAGATCTCACATCTCCTTGTTCATCTAGAGGAATGTTATGTGACATTTTTCCTTACCATTCTTTCAATGACGATTATCTTCAAAAATCAACCTGAGTAGTTTAACTATTTGTAATGCAATTAACAAAATAAAATAAAAAAATTGCATTTTGACCAAGAAATATCCCCTATAACCTCTGCAAACCGTCGTTGGTACAACAACAATGTCAAATGTCTCTAATATTTCTAACTTTTTAAATTATATATCACTTTTTCATCGAACTTCCGATGATTGTTGACCAAAGAGACGTTGTTTAACGAGAAAAAAATATTGACTTTGTCAAATGTCGGTATGGTGACACATAGATCATTGACCCGATCAACTGTCAGATAGTCAATGGAGTCTATTTTCGTCAAATATCCGATGAAAGGGACTTTATCATTGGCTATCCAATGATAAATTCTCTTTCATCAAATAGTTGACGAACGTCATGTATTTAAAAAAAAAATACAAAAAATGCAAGTAAAATCCAATAGTATGGCCGATTTTATCGATACTGTCGAAGTACAACCTCAGTTTTTTCGGCGATATGTAGTAGTGGGATTTATGAGTTGTAAATAATATCTATTTAATTTACATTAATGAGTAGCTTTAACCTATTGGAAATTTAGGTAACAACAAACAATTTTAGTATCCTTCAGTGACCCCTGCACTCTAAAAAAGACACCCACAAAGACAATTTGTACATTGAATATTTTTACAATTCCTCTTGTGAACCTCAACATTTTTTTACCTTCAAAGATACCCTCGAAGACAATTGGCATCCATCAATTTTTTTTAATTTCTTTACGAGTCAAAGTTTTTATCCCTCTCGGAACTTTAATTTCTTTTCACTCTTAAATATTTATTCATTCCAAGGGACCATTTAAATACATTGGAGTTTGAACTGCAAGTTTTATTTTAGCCTTTAGGGTTAATACATCAAGGTTTTAAGATGGAGCTATGCTATTGTTATATCATCTCTGAATAATTTAACCTTCTGATATTATAAGGTAGAGAATGAGTGGATGGAAAACATTGTTTTCAAACTCTTGGAGAGAGCCTAATAATGTTATAATTCCCCCACTTATAATGCCAATGCATTCACCATGATTGCATTCCATGCCTTGCTTAGATTATTCATAAATAGAGAAACTGAAATACTCCATGCTAAAGAGAAATTATTGAAAATCGAGCATCTTACAAAAATGTATGAGTTTCTTCTTTTTTTCTGGGTATATACCCATCTCCTTAAACTCCTTTCTATACCCAAACTAATTTCTATGCTATCTAATATAATGCACAATAACCCTATCTCTTCCATTTAAAAGTCTCTGTCTAACTATCTAACATATTTAAAATTTCTACCTTATTTTAAAAAGTTGCACTCCCCAAGCCATCCATGATCAAAGAAATACTAATTGCAACTATAATCACTGCAACTCTAGGTATGGACGGTGACATGGAGAGTATAATGCCTTCTTCAAATGCGATAAGAACACTAAAATAGATAGAATTATCTTTCATTATCTTGATTTCATAGTCGATAATAAAAGAAGTATTATCTTACGTAGATTGAATTTTCATGTTTTTTTTTTGCAAATTTTGTCAAATTTGGAGTACAAAATCATTCATTATCAACATCGAATAATCAAAAACTTGAACTATAGCACAATATTATTCAAAAACTAAACCATCAACAATTCATTATACATGTCCAAGGCCATGTATCTATATTCATGATTATCCCAAATGTACATTTTTTTACAAAATGGTACATTGTGCCCAAGATACATAATGGCACCTCATGCTCAAACTAGAAAATAATGGCACCTTATGCCTTAGATACATAATGGCACTCCACTCCCAAAATGACACATCATGTCCAAGATACATAATGGCACCTCATATATTGTGTTGCTCATTGACCCTTGCCACCCTAACAACTAGTAGATGCATCTCCAAATACAATATTTCTCTTCGTCAAGCTCAAGGAAAGTCAAGTCTTCCTGCATCAAGGACTGGTGCACCTTTCTAGAGAATGGAAATGAAACGCCATTCACATAATTTATTTTCCACAATTTTATCCAATAACAAACTTTCAAAATACAATTATAATTCAATATAATAAAGCTCACAATAGATGAGATTGAATCTTGAGCGAATTGCTCTCATCCACAATGTCTCCCAATAACAATTACAATAATCAAATAATGAATTTTTTATTTTTTTCCTAAAATTGATTCCATATATGCTAGACAAGAATTTCATCAACTAATGCTCATTATGAATATCTCAATCGATAGCAGAGATTGCCTTCCTAGCTTGGAGATAGAGCCATCAGTTGAACAACCTGCTATGAGGCAATAGTGGGGAATGCAGAAGATGTAAATGCAACCATATTATATTTAACAATAATAGATGGAACAATAGTTACAACAATGATCGATGCGACAATGGGGAAAAGGGGTGCAATGACATTTTAGAGGTGGCTTTGAAGTGGCGATCAATGTAGGTGGGGATAAACACCCATGTGCTGCAATATCAAACAAAGTCCCATGTGTAGAGACAGTGGAATACTAGTGGTTGGGATATGGTGGCCATGATCTAGGTATTCCATGTACTGTAAACAAAATAAAAATATTCCAACCCAGTTAGGCTACTACAAAACCTCAAAAATAAAAGTCCTTACATTCAATATAATGCACTTGAGTGGATATAAAAGCATGTTTGTTTTAATACCTTAGGCCGATCCGCTATTCATCCGCTTCAGTACTCTTTTCTGTAACAGTCCCGTTCGTGGAGGGCCCAGCCGTTACTATTATGTTTCTTTGGAAGAAAACAAACAACATAAAAGCTATCCCCCTCTCTTCTCCGCTTGGGTGGGGCATATTCTTTTCAAGAGACTAGCTATAGCGCCGGCAGTTAAGGTTGTGAAAATGTGGTCACCATTAATCACGGGATTCTTCACGGAAAAAGGGTTTTGGATAGATCAAATCGTGTAGTGACTTCGAGATCACATTAGAGCAAGTAAAGATATATTTATAAAATTGGTAACTAAATGTTCTTAGATTGTATTTTTTTTTTTTTTAAAGATTGACAAAATTATAAGTTGTTTCACTTTTCGATCTCTATTAAGGGTCAATATGTTTTCAATTGAGCTTCCATTTTATGAGAAGAAATAATTTCTTTTCTATTTTAATCTCCTCAATTTATTACCATATAGGGAGATTAACAACTAGAAGGAGATTGTATCTTTGACAATGTTACTTATTTCACTTTTCTCAATAATGTAAGGAATGACACAAATTCATGGATGTAGAGTATTTTAATCAAAGAGTGACTATACTTAAATAAGTTTAAAATTTTGTATTTCTTTTATTGAAAGTATGTTATGATTTAGCCTTAGTACAAGAATTAATTAGATGGTTGTACTTAAAACAATTATGTATGAAAAGCATTGTATTCATAATGTAAAAATTTTGTTCAATTGCAACCATTAGCATATATTGAGAGCTTCTTAGGAAGACCCTTCTCAAATTCGTTTTGGTGTAGATCATGAGTAAAGAGAAAAGTTGGCAATTTTACCTTATTAAGTGCCAATAAGACAAATTTACTCAAGAGTCTTAGAGTGTTTCTAATGATCATGAGTGAATTGGCATACTAATGATCAAGAAGTGAGTTGGTCATTCACACTCAAATTGAGATTGGAGATAACAATTATGTGATTCATATTCATATTCATATAGGAAAATGATAGTAGTGCCCATCCCCCAATATATATTGGCATTGCTCTTAATTATGGCCTACTTAAAAGGAATATGTGATTCTTGTAAGTTATTTATGGTTACAGGTATACACATCTCTCAATTATAACTTGAGTTCAACTTTTTGGGGGAAGATGTAAAGTCATCTAAATATATGTGTGTGAGATGCCCGAATGGAGCACGTTGCTACAACTAGTGCATCAAATCTGGGAGAATATGTATCCTACCACCTAGATGTAGGATTATCATCTCGGAGGAGCTATACATGCCAAAAAATAAAACACAGTGATAAATATGTATACTTATGTTTACCAAATATTTGTCAATTGTAAAATTGTATACAAAATCAATAAAAATATACAAAATATTTCTTATTGAACTCATCCAAGAAACTATCGTAAATAGGAGACTCTATTGGACCATAAAAATCATGCCCATAGTGAGAGCATTGATAAGAATCAAATTGACTAGAATAAGAATGGCTAGCTTGGCTAAATGTCATGCTTAGTTTAGAATTGACAGCATGGCCTAAAGGCATTACACCTAGTGATATAACATCGTCTAAGGATGGTTTTTGATGGGTTCTTTCCACAAATATGATTTATTGAAGTAAATTATGCATCAAAGACAATATTGCAATACTAGTGGCATGAATTTTGTCTCTAAGATGAGGTGGATTTGGGAGGGGGGCTAGGTTAAGTTAGGCATACACCTAGGAGGGAGTAACCCTCTCAATGTATTACCCCTAGCCCTTTCTTGAGCATGAGGAAAGCCAAGACCAACCATGAATTCACCAATGCCAAAATAATTGAAATGTAAACCCATAATAAACTTGACCCATAATTTATGAAGAAAATGCAAGGGAATCTATGTTATTCTAGAGAGGTTTATCAACTACCATAAACCACCTATCCATCAAGTGGTATTTTCATAACTCGAATATGTATCAACAAACAATTAAATAATCATATTTTTGGAATAAAAATTCCATTTAGACAATATTAACCAAATATTTTTACAAAATCTGTGAATTTATATAATTTAGCAAATTATATAAATATGAGATTTGAAAATAAACCCTACTTGGAAATGAGATTTTTTTTTATAAAAAATGCTAAGTTCCAACAACACCAACCTCTCTCCTACTTGTCCTTGCCATGTTTGGGTTGAATCAACAACAAAACACACTAGTGGTGGGTAAAACAAATAAAAGAATGCTATCACCATTATTCAATTTCAATGTTATATAAGGAAAATTGTTTTTACCATATATTTCTTGGTCTTGGATCATTTACATGTTTCTAGCATTGTGTGTGAAGTTTTGAAAAGTCCAACATTTCAAGTGGACACTCCACCCATCATGAGGGACATACGAATTAAGTCTTAAGACAATTTCAACCTAAACTCCTAAAAAACAATATCCTTTATAATCATGACTAAAAGTGCCTCCAATAAGATCATATACATTCTAATACAATCTAACCTCAATTCATAATCAATAAAACTACCTCCAATAAAATCATATGCTTTTTAATACAATCTAACATTAATCCTTTACAACACAATACTATCCAAATTACAATTTAACCACTTACCACCAAAAAAAATACCAATAACTTTTTTGGTAAAATAAGCTTTAAACTCTCAATAAATGCATCATGATTTAAAAAAACACGCTCCATTATCCAATGTCTCGCTAAAATTCATACACTACGTTATCCAATACCTTACTGGAAGAAACATAGCCGAGATACAGTGTATCGGGACAAGGTTGACTGTTTTATGTATCCCCGAGATACAACGTATCGGGACAAGGTTGACTGTATTTATGTATACAAAATTTGGCAATTGCAATGCACGATTTTGACGGCTGTGGCTATCCACCATGCAGCAGCCCAATCATTGGGAGGCTTCTGCAATGTACATCCATCACATATACATTACATATACATTGCAGTAGCTTCCCAATAATTGGGCTGCTGCATGGTGGACAGCCACAGTTCAATTTTGACACCATATTTCGAAGTTCGCACTTTTTGCAAATTTCTTTGGTGGGCTTGGGAGTAATCTTTTCTCTGTTATTTTTTTGGTATGATTTTAGTTGGTCTAGTTTTAAATTTCGGATCAATTTAAAAGTTTGATTAATTTTTTGAGTTGGTTTAAAATGGGGCAAAACTTCTGGAATAAGATTTTGAAATGCATAAAACTTTGATTCATGCGAAACTCAAGTTATCCCTAAAAATCTAACCAGATTCAAATCCATTTTTTTACCTAAAAAGAGAAAAAATTGCTCCCGAATTAACTTACTCCATTTCTTTACTTATGCAAGCAGGTAGACGCTGTCGAATATAGATGCCCTTCTCATCCGAGGTCGAGTCGCGACAGTGTGTTCCCCTGGATCGTGCACGAACGATCCACGATTTTGACACCATACTTAGCACGCCTTGCAAACTTTTCTCTCGTGCAAGCAGGTGGATGCTGTCGGGTATAGATGCCCTTCTCATGCGAGGGCGAGTCGTGACAGTGCGTTCTCTTGGATCGGTGCAGAATGGCGGAATTTTGTATAACGGGTAAGTTGAACAGAATTCGGTTCATCAAGTCCATGTCTATATTAATATGAGAAGATAATCATTACAGTAATCGCGAGGCTGGCTCCCGAAAACGAGTGGCAACAGTGCGCTCTGCTGGATCGTGTGGAATGGTGGACTTTTGTGTAACGGGTAAGGAAAATCGAATTCGGTCATCATCAAGCAAATCTCTAGATTAATATGGAGAAGATAATCATTACAGTAATCGCGACGACGCTGACAGTCAGCCTCGCGATTACTGTAATCATTATGTTCACCCTATATAATCATTACAGTAATCGCGAGGATGAGAGTGTGGTTTCGCCTTCATTATCGTCCCAAATGTATCAAGAAGGTTTGTACTCTGACTCTATATCTCTATCGAAGCGATATCTTCATTTCGAACTTGGATTCTGAGTCCCATTACCTTCATCTACTATCCCCAGTGGGGAGGAATGCTCTGTCCACTGTCCGATGGTGAACATGATACGAAGAAAGCTATTACGGCGCAGAATGGTCGGAGCACGACAAGCCAAATAGATTTCATTAAATTCGCAGATAACAGTTGAATTTTTTTCACCTAGATTCAATTATATTTTTTTATTTTTTTTTGTCAAAGGGTGAATATGATACGAAGAAAGCTATTATCGCGTTTTTTTTATAGATAATAATTGAATCTAAAGTTTAGTGGATGTAGTTTAGGTAGTTGGGAGAAATAGTTGTTACCTTTTCATCCAAATTCAATTCCTTGTAAGTAAGTGATACCTTTAAATAAGTTTACTATGTTACTCTTTGTGTTCAGTCTCAATATTCCGAAAATAATGCTGACTTTTCTTGAAGATAGCGAAGCCTTTGCCAAAACAAGCTATTTTAGTGGACACCTTTCGAAAACGAATGATTTTGCTGGTTTGTTTGTCTATTTTCTTTTTAGGTCTCGGAGAATCAATAACTCGTCTAGATTGGATTACCTAAACGGAGCACAAATTTAAATCCAGGTGCAGATGACACTGTCACATTGGTTTTCCCTGCTCCTTTGAGTGCGAGCAGCACAACGCAGGCGGATGGAGATCCGGCAGTTCAAACTCATCGCCAACGCATCGCTTGGGCATCAAAGCGGCGTCGATGTTGCCGGCCACGGTCTAGAAGAAACAGAATGCTATCTTCTGGTGCGACGGTTGTGGGTGGTTCATTTCCGTCGCTGACTTTGGTTGCAGGAGGAGACGAAGAGGGAGAGTCTACCGAAGAATTTTATGTCAAGGGTGGGAGACAGAGTATTAATGTCCTAAAAGGAGTCAACATCCAAAATCAGATGTAAATATCGACAGATCTGGTTGAAACGTTTTTCCAGAGAGACCGTCTCTCTTCCGCGTGAAGTGGTTTGTTTTACACCACGAATAAAGAGATTTGTATATATATCATCTTTGGACGAAAGAAAAATGTTCCAGTGTTTACAGCAATAGGCGTAACCCTATTGGAAAGTGTCAGATTTAATCATCCTCTAATCGAAGGTTCCCATTGTGTCACTAAAAATGCTTCGTTACTAATAGGTTTCATGGTGCTTCACCCATTTTTAGCCACGTAACAGTCTTCTTCTTGCTGTGCTTATAAATTAATATAAAAATCGAGAGCAATTGGTGGTAGGTATACGTACTATTCATGAAACACCTTAAAACCATTGGAAGTTAAAAAAAAAAATCTGCATATTGTTTATCAAACACCTTAAAACCCTTGGAAGTTGGAGTAGACTATCTACATTTTGTTCATCAAACACCTTAAAACCCTTGGAAGTTGCAGCATACCCACTGGAGCAAAGCAAAGTTGAATCATGATTGGATTATGGACCTTGTTCATTGGGAATCCGAATGATTGGAAGTTAAAAAAAAAAATCTGCATATTGTTTATCAAACACCTTAAAACCCTTGGAAGTTGGAGTAGACTATCTACATTTTGTTCATCAAACACCTTAAAACCCTTGGAAGTTGCAGCATACCCACTGGAGCAAAGCAAAGTTGAATCATGATTGGATTATGGACCTTGTTCATTGGGAATCCGAATGCACTCTAAGTGGATAGTGGACTAGGACAACACTAAATTTCATTTACCCCTTCATTTACTTTCTCAACAAACCCTGTCCAGGTGTCATCAACAATAATGCCATGGCACCGCCCCTCCCAAGCCATGCATTATATCCTATAGGTATAGACTTAGTAATAGTCTGCAAGTACCTACTAGAAATTATGAGGGTACCCTACACAAGTGAACATAGATTTGAAGGGTTTAAAATTTTGATGTTAGATGTTGTTGATGTGTAGATTTTGTATCCACGTGTCAAACACAGGTATGGAGGGGAAAATTCCCTACAGACTATCAAATTTCAAGCGTTCTGGGGACTATCCATTCGCCCATGATTTGAAAATCGTTGTGGATATTCCACTGGAATAATTCGTCACAACAAATCTAATAAATAAAATTGAAATCTACCTATGAAGGTTAATTTCCTTAGGATTTCAAAAATATTCAACTACTGATTTTTTGCATATGCATGGAATAGATAAAATGCGAAAATAGAGAATAGTAAAAGACAATCACACACCATCCAAAAAATGACACAAATATTTTCTCTGGGAAACCCTTATGGGGGAAAACGTCGCTAGAAGGTGAGGTTGCTCTGCTTTATTTTCTATGATATGGAAATAATGCAAGTACAAAAGAGAAGGCACCCTTTATGGAGTTACTTGATACTTGTGGCCTGTTATGTTGTTATAAAACATTAACCACCTCTATTATGCTCTCTAATTTCCCACTCCTAGTTGTTCTGCTATGTTATGGAACAAAATACAATAACATAGAATGAAATCCCTTCTCCTCCTAGTGGTCTAGTATTTAACACAGCCCGATACTTATCTTGGGGTAAGTTTTTGACTTCCTCAACCCTCAATTGTGACAGTGTTTTGGACCTTCTAGAATCTTCTTGAAATTACATACATGGCTAGCCCCATATGCATGAGTAACGGGGGATAATGTGGCATCCTCTCGTACCATGGTAGGTCAGCTTGCGGGAGGCATAATTTTTTCATACAAGCACTGATCAATGTGGTTTCTTTCATTGTTGGAAAGGTCTCGATGTGTAAAATAATGTCATGAGATCTAAGCTACACTGAGAAAGTAACTTATTTTTCTTTTTGATTTTTTTATACCAGGAAAATTAATATAAAAATCAAGAGAAATTGGTGTCACGTATATGTACTATTCATCAAACAAATTAAAACCATTGGAAGTTGGAGCAGTTTTTTTACATATTGTCCATCAAACACTTTAAAACCCTTGGAAGTTGGAGCTGACTATCTTCATACTCTTCATCAAACACCTTAAAACCCTTAGAAGTTGTAGCATACCCACCAGAGCAAAGAAAATTTGAATCATGATTGGCTTATGGCCCATGTTCATTGGGAATCCGAATGCATTGTAAGTGGAAAGTGAACTAGGACAACACTAAATTTCGTTTACCCTTTCATTTACTTCCTCAACAAACCTTGTCGAGGTGTCATCAACATTAATTCCATGGCACTACCCCTCCCAAGCGATGCATTATATCCTATAGTTATAGACTTAGTAATAGCTTGTAAGTACCTACTAGAAATTATGAGGGTACCCTACACAAGTGAACATAGATTTGAAGGGTTTAAAATTTTGATGTTAGTTGTTGTGGACATGTACATTTCGTATCCACTTGTCAAATACAGGTATGGAGGAGAAAAACATCCTACAAACTGTCAAATTCCAAGCATGCTAGGGACTATCCATTCACCCATGATCTGTAAACCATTTGTTGTTGGGAAAAAGACCCTACGGACTAGCAAAATAGAGTTCAGACTTTGCATGCAGATTTGACCAAAATAGAAACTACTTCTTACCTACATCCCAAGATTTAAATCCCTTTTTCTCGGTAAATGCATGGAAAAGGACCACCTACCTTATTATCGACGTTCGATGTCGATCCTTTGTTGTGCTTGACCACTTGCTCGCAATGCTCCTTCCAAAGATGACCTGCACTCAAGACAAACAACAACTATGCATGCATGCTACTTCTATACTCAAGCGATAGAAATCGAACATAAACTAATCAAATCATAGACAGCTCATGAATTGGGACGGGAAAAACATTCTTTTTATTACATAAAGTGAATCAACTTACAAAAGCTGAGACTGGCCACCACTCCTTGAACCTGATCCTGGGCTCCTCTTCTTCTGTCCTTCAACTGCTTTGCATTAAATCTCCTTTGGTGTGAGGAAAGGCTAAAGGGTTGGGACAATGGAATACGTAAATGGGCAGAGTTTCTTCGCTATATTTTTCCTCCTCCAAATGGTGCCCCTACCCCTTCTTTTATAGGCTAGAAGGAGCTAGGGTTTTGGACGAACCCTCGACCATGCATGGCCGGGAGTTTCAGTTAACTCACCCATAGCTTTTTGTTCCGTCGGCAACTTTTCTTTTTTCATGCTTTAGTAGGTACACACGGGTTGTTGTGAGCCAGACAACGTGTACACGCGTGCAGTAATGGGTTAGGGTGCGTGGGCCTTTACAAAAGAGGATTTTCAAAGAGTTGTTCAACAGAGTTTTGGCAAAGAAGAGAAATGAGTTGGCCTGATGCCAGGTAAGCATATGTGGTGCAATTTAGGGTTATAACAGATACCCCCTAATGTGTGAGGTCAGAAGAGCATCTTATGGCCGAAATACATTACCAATCTTTACTGACGTGCCGAACGAGTGAGCCCAAGGATCAGGAACCAGAAGGTGTCATCTGCAAAATAAAAAATGTCTCACTGAGGCGGGCATACCCATGCTCGGGATAAAATAGAACCATGGCTACCAATCAAATACTTTGTAGATCCATGTTAAATAACTATAAAGAGTAGCCACGAACAATACACAACAGAGCTACATCTCGAAATCAGAAAGATATACATATAGAGTATCCATCTTCCAGAAGTTCATTCGGCCTGACGGCTAGAGATGAGATCTTCAGAGCTCGAGCAACAATTTCAAAATCTTCAAAACTCGAGTAGGAGTGTAATATGAGTGTACGACTGCACTACCCAGAGGTCTTCGACGGCTTGTCGGTCATGGACTTGATAATCTTGATGATCAGACTGAAGGCTTCAGTGATTTCGAACAAGGACTTGATTGGACGTTCAGGATGGTCGGGTATGTGGACAAGAGAAATATTGCAGAGGGGTCGACTCAGGCTTAGTGACAAACTTCCCTTGGACAATAGCACGACAAGTGATGCGACTCAGACAGCATATATGTTACTCATAAGTCTACGAAGCAGGAGGCAACACAAACTCTCCATATGTTTGGAAGAATAACCAAACGGTGGAGGACACAACTCTATATAGCAAGAAAATATTCCTAAGGTCGTACTACATCCCATAGTCTGATGAAAAAATGGACGGATGTCCTTTATCCAAGGGAGACTCATTATGCTGCCAATAAAGAAAATACCTTTCCCTTCCTCTTTTTGGGGTATATTTGATTTTTTTGTTCTTTTCGATAATTTTTGGAAAAAGAATAAAGGAATATTACGTTACAATGGAGGAACGAGTACTGCAAACTTACAAGCTCAAGGCACAAGGACAAGACTGATGTTCTGGTGAAATGATACTCAGGAAAAATCCTTCAGCAGCCAAAGGTGTTAAGACGCAGAAGCAAATTGTCACAAGGCTGGTGGATAAGGTATGCAAATGCAGTTGATAAAACAGACAATGGTAACATCCTTCGATGTAAGTTTAACGAGCCCAAAGAAGGTAAGCTCGGTGGTTTTTCATATTTAGAAAGTCTGAAAAAACATAAAAGGAGACTCCATTGGGGTACATTTTTCGAAGATAGTCTAGTCTATTCAAAAAGGGATAAACTAGCACCGATTAGATGTCGATTCAAAACCATTTTAACGAGTGTGACAAGGACAAGATCACTCGGCTATTTTTTCACTTTTAAGGAGTCTGAAAAAATCTTAACTATGGACTCCGTCAGGAATATTCTTCTGGACCAATTTAACGAGTGTGAAAGAATAAGGTCACTCGACAATCTTTTCAATTTTAGGGAGTTTGAAAAGAGCTTAACTATGGACTCCATGGGGGTTTCTTTTTCGTAAGTTTAGTCCCTCAGGCCCGAAAAAGGAATAAAATTATACCTAAGAGTACTCTTCTAAAGAACGAAAATTCGATAAAGTATACCTTTGTTCGTACAGTTGACCGTCCGGACCGAAAAAGGGGTAAACTACCACCGGACAAACATGACTTCAAATTTCAGTTTAATGAGCGTGAAAGGACACAAGATTGCTCGACAATCTTTTCATCTTTAGAGGGTCTGAAAAGGGCTTAAAAGGAGGCCTGTTTATTTTTTGGGAGTCCTGAGGGTGAGACAAAGAGCGAGGAAGAATCATGCAAATAAGGCCCAAACTCATATTCAGGAAAGACTATAAGGACTCCCAAGCCTATAGTGTTTTAGAGACGGCATGGACACCATAATGCAACCAGGACCTACCTAGGGCATCCATGTTCTGGTAAGCTCTACCGCCAAGTTGCGACACTTCTAAAG
>SNQJ01S0013652.1:112995-154949 GCA_010110895.2 Picea sitchensis | reverse complement strand
CTTGCCACAGATTTCTTCCCACTCGACTATGCACAATAGCCTTTATCAGTCATGAAAATTAATTAACAAACAAACAAGTCTACACAGAATATCAAAGATAGATCAACACCTCTGAAGAACAAGTGTCTGAATGATTTGATTCAGCCCGGAATATTGTTGTCTACAATAAGACCCTGCTATCACAAAAGAGAATTAGGCTATGATGAATATATGAATCAATGAAAATTGAACTATCTCAAAATAAACTCAAAGAGAAAACCTTAGCATGATT
Source organism: Picea sitchensis (assembly GCA_010110895.2). NCBI lineage: Eukaryota > Viridiplantae > Streptophyta > Pinopsida > Pinales > Pinaceae > Picea > Picea sitchensis. The sequence goes on along the minus strand of SNQJ01S0013652.1, from coordinate 154,678 downwards.
TTTCTTCTATCCTTGTTTGTTCCTCCCTTTCCTTTTTCCTTTAACAAGTTAGAATTGGTTGAAGTAGTTAAACCAACTCATTAGTTAAGTTAATTAAAAGACTCAACTAAATTTAGTTAGCGGGACAAGTAATAATTATAACAAGGGCCATAAATAAATAATAACTAGTAGGTGGGACCCCTTGTGACTCCCTTTAGTTCATACCCATCATAACTATCATAACATAATCCATTATTTAATCAAACACACCTCCTTGTGCCTCCCATCAACATATTTACTTTTGGCAATTTTAGCTCATGAAAATTGAAATTATTTCAAAATAATACTCATATATCCAAAATAAAACATGTTGTCCAAAATCCCTAAAGCCAATCTATCATTGCAGGGCTTGGAAAGGATGCCTTTCAGGCCTAGGTCGGACTATTTCCTGCCCAATTCAATAAAATAATCATGCATGAAACATTTGGCCAAGATCTTCTGAAACAACGTCAAAATGTATAGAGAACCTGGGCCTTCTCGGGCCTCAGTTTCAGTTACCTCTACCTCTATTTCCTCGGCCATGGCTCCCTCGACTGAAAAAACTCATCCTGCATGTGTAATCGATTAGTAAATAGTATTTTAAATAGCCATGCATGACAACTCTTAAAAATAAGAAATAGATTTGGCTCAGAATGTATTAGTCTCATGTAATCCAATCCATACAAATTGTTTTAATGTTAATCAATGAGCAGGGGGGTGAAAAAATGTTTAGGGATACATGAGGGGTTTATAATTAGCGAAGATATGATATAATGAAAGGGGATAGATATGGTCACTACTCAGTGATAACAACAATCAACTGTAAGAAACCAATAAACCTCACTACAATCCACACAAAATTATGCCACATTTAACCAATATAACACATAAATTCTCTTAGTTGTAATCAATATAAGAATAGGGAGTGAAAAATTGAATCTGGGATATGTGAGGGGATTGTAATTAGTGGAAAGTGAGATGATGAGAGGGGAAAATAATTTTTACTGTTCATGAGATTAATCAAGCGATCCATAACATATTTTGTAGTAAAATAATTATGCATCAACCAACAATCAGATGACTGAGTCATAATTCCCGTGTATTTGCCTAATTCATTGTCCATTAATATCCAATACAATTCCATTATAAAACAATAAGTATTATACAGAATTTGTAAGAGGTTATGTCCCCTACATTCTGCATTTCATAACAGTCAACAACAACACCCATTCCCAATTTGTAATCATTAACCTCCACCACTATCATGCAGTTCCTCAATCCACATCTATATTTAAAACTAGTGTTTCTAAAATGATAATGAAGTCACTATCTCTGTAATAGAGCCAATCAAGACCTGTAATGATATTGGTTCCCATATATATATATGTGGTAGAAAGATCGAAATAATCAAAACCTCACATGCCACACCTGAAATGACAATTGGCTATATGACCAACAATCATCATCTAGACACGGGCTATGCAGGAGTAAATTTCCAAATCAATGCAACCATGCCATTGTAAAACAAAAAATCTCAATTTGAATTAAAATCCAAGCCAAATATCCAACACGAATGTCACCAAAAGTGGTCCATTTCAATAAATAACATGCTTAAAAATCTGAGGGTATCACTGAGTAAAAAAAACAAACTATCCAAACTACGCACAGAGCGCAACCAATCGAATCCCACAACACAACATTTCCACTTATCACAAAAAACACCAGTCATGAAAATAACTCAACATATCATGATGAGGTTGTGCACATTAATAAGTGGTTGGTTCGTTTAAGTCACATCGTGATTCAATTAAAACCATGCACGTTCAGACTTATTCAATCAACAACACAAGAATTTTGTGGGTATGCCTTATATAGTTATCCAGTTCGATTAACATTCATCCCCAAGGAAACCATAGGTATCATGTCCCATGTCTCATTTGCAAAAACCATATATTGAACGTGACCTATGTGAGCAACCCTAAGCATTTGTGACCAATCTCAGCCATCAACCAAATCATCATAAGTACAAAATCAATGACTGTACACCAACCAACAATTTGCCACCGTGGTAGAAAAACTCAATCAACGAAACAAGTTGTGGTAGCTTTATATATCCACGCATCCAATCGAAACAGGCAGAGACCCTTCTATTAAACACAACTAAATTTTTTTGACATCAGGCGGGTGACTGAACTTTTAGGAGTGCAATTTAGCAATGTAAGGTTCACGCTATTTCCACAAGGGCAGTGACGAAAACCATACCAACACAATTTTTATACAACCAACGGATGAGCCCACATTCAAAGCGATATACCATAATAACTAGTAACCACTTGGAAGATTCGATAGTCCCCCTATGCAACTCCAGTCTAGAGGGTTAAGGGTTTGCACGATAGCCTTCACAGGAGGAACAAAACTAACTGTAGTGAAACTTTGAGGCCATGGGTGTACGCACCAGGAAACCTATGATGCTTGTGAATGAGAGAAAGTTCCTTGACACGGCCAAAATAGGAGAACATGGCTCTATTTAAACCCAAGAATCATTAATACAACCATTCAGCCATGATTTAAAAAAAACCCTTCAACCAAAACATAGTGTTGACAAAGAACTATCACCCAGGAATACTAACAACTTTGATGAACTTAAAACTATTACAGCTGAACCATCCATTTTCCATTCAAAACCAAAATTCCACACAGTTGCAGCACTCAGGACAAACACAAACCCACACAACTAAGACAAAACCATTTCATAAACAGAGTGAAGTCAAGAATGGCCAAAAGATACATACATGTTAATTGAAATCCTTAAGACGAGAGGTGGCCGAGCGGTTTCACCCTACTAAAAATCTAGAGCATGAACACAACAGAAAGATCAAACAATAGTCTGACTAGGGTGGCGGCCAACGGAAAGGGTAAAGGGGATGTGCAGTAAATGTACGTCGCCTCCACCCTTGTCCACAGTACATGCCAACGAGCTCCCCATTAACCCCATTAATCAACCCATGCATCGAGAATAACAATGATTTAAACCATAGCATAATCCAAGTGCCATATAAAAATTCAACCATTTGTATTATCACTTTGCCAAATGCGCCACCCATATTCATATTCCCAATATAACTCAAATAAATTGCTTTGACCACTATACAATCTAAGAGATAATGTATAGAATCATTACCAATAGCATGATCAACATMAACTGCATGTACATAGACTATATAACTCAAAATAGATTGCAAATCCATCAACTTCCATGCGCCACCAAAATTTCTACCATATGTGTATCGTCTACCAAATCCATTAACCAATGCATTATCACCTTGCCAAATGCGCCACCAAAATTTCCACCATATGCATATAAAAATGTAACTTAACAATATTTCATAGCCATTTTCTTGTTAGTTAGGACTTAACCACTATCAACAAGTATTTTCATGCATATAGTATGACAGAGCTAGGTCTCTTTTGCATTAGATATAGTATTTTCCTTTTCCTCAAAATGCCTTTCTACAATTTTCACTAACATTTTGTTGTGCAAGTGCGAGAAGAACAAATACCATAAATGAATAGCAGGTTGTAGTATCATGAAGGAACAACATCTCAAAACTTAAATAATGACAACCATATTCTCATCAACCATATAAACCCTTGTAGCACATCATCATAACATTGAAAATGAATAGACCTGATCTTCAAAATTTCAAGAGGGTCCCACCTACTAGCATTATTTAGTCTTATATAATAATAGTCTTTAGCAACACTTTGCAGGCGAAATTACGTTGACGTTTTCGATCGTCAACAAACTGGCGACTCCATGGGGAAATTTGTTTTCAAATGATTGGAATTCAGAACTCATGGTTTCACAGACCAAGAACAATAATCTCAAGAATACGTAACTCGAATGATTATGCAACAGGGGGAAGTGAGCGGATTTAATGGAAAGATGACCGAGAATTTAGGAATAAATCATTAAAAGTGTTAAGTAAGAGGGGTTTTACCACTGTATGCATAATCATTTGACTGTAATATACTCTTAACTTGAAAGAGACAAACTTATATATTTTCTCTTAAGATCTCAATGGATGAAGAAATGGCAAGAAGAAGCGAGAAACAACCAATTTATCGTAAGATAGCAATGGAAATATGTAACAAATTCAAGGGCCCTTCAGCGGAGAGATCATAGCAGTTGTGCAAGCTTGATTGTTATTGACTAGCAATGCTTTGCAAGAGTTTCAATGTGACAGAATTGATCTAGCAATATAACTTGACCAAATACCAAAAGATGATAAAGACAAAATCACAACAAAAGTAATAATGCAGAAATCAAAACAACAGCAGTAAAAGACACAAACAAAACACACAAAAAAAACTCAATTTAGAAAGCAAAAATCAAAGCGTCGTAAGGCAGAAAAAGGAAGCACAAAAATTTGAAAACAAAGCTAAGCTACTAGTATACAGAAAGATCCAATCAACAAAAAGCTTTTCACGTTGGTCCCTCGCAATACTTCAAGCGAGGACTGTTAGTGACGAGAGAAAACCATTGTCTCCATAATTCCTTTAAAATTTATGAGTTAGTGTCCAAGACAAAAGTAATATGGAAATGACCCAACACTTGACACTCTTACGTAACTATCAGCCTTTTGACGCATACAATTAAATCATCAAGATAAACATCGAGACTAACCAATTCATCGAAATTTGTGTGTATAGGCATTCTTAAGGCGATATTGGTATCAAATATGCCATAAGGCAGGCAATTGTAAGACATAGTATCGCAGTTTGTAATAAAAGAGGTTTTGTGAATATTTTCCTCTTTTACCTTGGTTTTATTGTAACCAAACAAACTGTCAAATAAGGGCTCCAAGTGTAACTCCACAACCTGTTGCAGAAATCTTTTCATGTTGAGAGGGGGAAAGGATTTCTCATAATTGCTTGCCTGAAAGTTCGAAGACTAATGCAAGTTCTAATGTTATCAATGGTCTTCGAAGTAGGTTCCCATTTGGAAACACATTTAGGGTGGACTAAAAAAAACATTTCAGTCCTTGAGAAATTCCTCGACTCCCTATGAAAGGTTTCTTTCAGTGCAGAGTTAACAAGTCTTTGTTTTTGCCTAGTTGGTTTCATGATATGTTGAACAAKACATGGATCAAAACCACGAATATCCACATTAAACCAAGCAAAAACCTTTTGAAATCCACCAAGTAACTCAACAGACCTCATCTTTTTTTTATCATAACCCTGGATATATATTTTAATGTTCGTTGAAGATCCAGGTGTCGTAATTTTCATGGAGATTGATTCAACCACCTTCAGTTGTAACGCCTCTTCTTCATGTTTTTCTTTGTTTCCTACAACACTCAAGGAAAACGAACCCTCGAGAGGAGTCAAGCCTTTAGGAATTTTATTATTTTCTACAGATATAATATCCTCATGCTTGAGAGGTTCATTTTGAATGACAACACAATTTCTTTCATTGTTAGGGATGGCCTTCCAAAGTTCTTCATTCTCAAAAATGTATGGACGATGCAAAGATTGGAAAGCACAATCAGTCCAATGAGGCAGGAGTTGTTGAGTAGGAGAGGCTTTGAAGATAGCTAATCGATCATCTATGGAATTCAACTCCTTCCTGACATGAGTGATGTTAAAAGATAGGATATTCGAGACAAGTTCCCAAAAAGTTTGGGAATATTGTTCCATCATCTTGTTGCTAGGAAAGCATGTCTTATGTATCAGGTTCGCAACAAGCTCAGAATTTGCGAAAACTGAAAAGTGACCACAACCAAGATTAAGGGCGTTCTCAATGCCTAACAACAAAGCTTTGAATTCAGCGGCATTGTTTGAGAAAGCAAACTCCAACATGTATGACAGATTATGAATCTTTCCTGCAGGAGAAACCAAGATAATACCATCCTCGTTACCCTCATTTGAGTGTGAACCATCGAAGTGAATACGCCACAATTCATCCTCTAAATCAATTCCATCCAAAGGAATATTATCCTCTTCAACAAATATGGAATACACTAGATTGCGGAACACTCTCTATGTAGGGTGAAATTCTTCCTTCTCTAAGGACTATGATATTCTTTCCATTCCGAGGAACGTATAAATGTGTCCCGTCAAGCGAGAGGTATCCACATGTTAGGGCTTGCGAATATATTCCTCAGATAATCGAATACTTTCTTACAGGCATATCAATCACCTGAATGTTGAGGGTTGTCCTTATCTCAGGATGAGCGCATAAAACCAAGGTTACATCCTTAATCTCGCATATGGTTCTTTGTTGTAGACTATTATAAGAGAGAATGCTCCTGACATTTTCATTTGTACAAGACAAGCCTATCTCTTCCATAATAATCTTCGACATCACACTTGGGCCTGAACCGCCATCAATGAGGCAACAATGGACAATTTTATCCATGATCTTTACAAAAATCTAAAAGGGGGGTTTTTTTACAGGGTATCTAAAATTATGTACACCTACTCTATTTACAGAAGAATCTTCTTTGTCTAACTCTTCGGAAATATTGGCTACAACGGAAGCTTTTCCTTCCATGAATTGTTTCAGATGCATCTGTTGTTCAGGGATGACAACCATGTCTATGAGGGTTGCATCTACTTTGATGTTGGTCAATTGATTTAGGATATTGTATTTGGAAGAGGGGGGAGGAGGAGTGATTCCTTGAATCTTAGGAATTTTGGGAACCTGGGATGTAGCAATGGTTGAGGATGAACCTGGGTTAGAAGAACTGTGAGGAGGGTCAAATTTTCCTTTTTAGGCATAGGCTTTGTTCCTAGTATTAATGACCATGACATCTTCTGGCTCGAAAAAATCTAAGACAGTGATAGTAGCTTCTGGTCTTTTACCAAAGATCTTGTCTCCAACACTCTTCCTTACCTCACATGTGGTTTCTTCATGGTGTTCCTTGCAAAAATTACATAAACTCTGAGGCAGTATAGCCGTGGGCTGAAAATTGTTCTCAACCGAATTTCTAAAAGGTGGTGTAGAAGAGGATGAAGCTCTAGGTGTGAGAGAGGAGACAGTACCCTTTTGCTCAAAAGATATCATACGATTGTTCATATCTTGTATCAGTTGTAAGAGAGAAGACATATTCGTTTGTCTAACTGATTCTCCCTGGGGTAGACCAGTTCGTTCAAGTTTTTCTTCATACTCTGAGCAAGTGTGCAGGGCGGAATCGAGATTATCAATGACCTTTTCCTCAAGCCTATGACAATAGGGAGAAAGAAATGCATTGTAGTAATGCATGAAAGCAGCTTGGTTCTGAGGGTAGATAAGTTTGGGGATTTGATTATACAACTTGGTGAAACACAAGTTGAAAGACCATATGGTCTCACCATCTTTGTAAGTGACGTTATTGTATTCCCTTAACTTCTCAGCAAGGCTTTTGGATTGCTCATAAGTGGATCAGAACCAATAAATCAACTCCTCCCAAGTAGACAAGATCTTAGGAGGAAGGTCAAAAAAGTCGGTCCCAGCCTTTCCTTCCAAGGAATTGACGAACAAGCACATGCAAGTGTCATTGTTGTTAGCCCCTATGTTATGAAAAATATTAGAAAATGCCACTAGGTGCTCATTGGTACCGACAATGTTATTTCCTGAAAACTTAGGAAGATGTTCTTAAAACTTTGGAAGTGGACGAGTAGCAGGAGCTAGGTTAAGGGGAGAGGACACATGCCATAGTTTGGTTGTGGCATCTTCTTCGAATTGAAAAATCCCATACTTTTTAATGACTTTGGTGGGGTTTGTAGCAGATTGGACAGGGATACGGTGGTTGTACAAGCTACCAATCACTGATGACGATGAAGATTGAGAATATGGAGCACTTCCAATGCCACCAGAGCCACCACTAGATGTCATCCTATAGTTGATAGATGAGGTTAAGAAAGACGAGCTAGATGAATCAGATAAAGTTATCCTTAGAGAACTTTGTTGGGTAGATAACACAACATTTCTTCTTCCTATTTCAACAATAGGATTTATTTCAGGTGACAAGACTCTTCTTCTTCTAGAAGCACGAGAATCTAAGGACATGAAAGAAAGGCCAAAATGAAAGGAACAAAAGGTTACTGTTGATTTCTAGGCTACCTACGTCTAGCTTCCAATTGTTCTTGAATACTAATATCTCTTTCAATTGTTGCCCAATAACGGTTAAGCTCAACATAGGTCCTAGCAATGTCTAAAATAGTATGAAATAGGTTCAAAGCAATGTTGGACTGGTCTTGGAGACCAGGCTCAAGATTGGGTTGTCTTGCAACAGGAACAGTCATGAATAGAAAAACAATAAAGGAATCAAAATTAGAAAAAGAAAGATGTATCGATAGAAATAGAGTATAAAATTTAACCAAAGAGATATCGAAGATCTCCCTAGTATGGTCACCAAATAAATACTGAGGAAAAGATATGAATTGATCTTACTCAAGCATTTTCAGACTTTACTTGGCTAAAGTAAAGTAGACGGGAATATCTCCCTATGTTTATAGCCAACAAAAATATATATCCTAACTCACAAGTATTAATTACAAGTGCTTAGGCTAGTCTTTTATCAACAAAAAAAGCTTGCTAGAAATTCACTTTTTATATATTTTTCTGAACATATCAGTTGTTGAAATAAATGTAAGAACATAAGTAAAGACACCAAGATGATACTCAAGATATATGAGACATAAATCAATCCTTTGTTTCATTCCAATTCACCAAAGAGTCATTGTCTTTACAAAACTTCACACAGAAATCTTGGACCAAAGTCAAACCTAGAAATCCCCGATGGAACATACAAAAGGACCTCTGACAGAAAACCAAAACTGAACTCTAAAAGCTGGATCATCTTGCCACAGATTGTTGCCTACTCGACTCTGCACAATAGACTTTATCAGTCATGAAAATTATTTCACAAACAGAAAAGTCTACACAGACTATCAAAGATAGATCAACACCTATGAAGAACAAGTGTCTGAATGATTTGATTCAGCCTTGAATATTGTTGTCTACAATAAGACCCTGCTATCACAAAAGAGAATTAGGCTATGATGAATACATGAATGAATGAAAACTGAACTATCTCAACATAAACTCAAAGAGAAAACCTTAGCATGTTTTTTCTTCTATCCCCTTTTGTTCATCCCTTTCCTTTTGCCTTTAACAAGTTAGAATTGGTTGAAGTAGTTAAACCAACTCATTAGTTAATTTAATTAAAAGACTCAACTAACTTTAGTTAAGGGGACAAGTAATAATTATAATAAGGGTCATAAATAAATAATAATTAGTAGGTAGGACCCTTTGTGACTCCCTTTAGTTCATAACCATCATAACTATCATAACATAATCCATTAGTTAAGCAAACACACCTCCTTGTGCCTCCCATCAACATATTTACTTTTGGCAATTATAGCTCATGAAAATTGAAATTATTTCAAAATAATACTCATATATCCAAAATAAAACATGTTGTCCAAAATCCCTAAAGTCAATCTGCCATTGTTGGGCTTGGAAAGGAGGCCTTTCAGGCCTAGGACAGACTATTTCATGCCCAATCCAGTCAAAGAATCCTACATGAAACATTTGTCCAAGCTCTTTTGAAACAACGTCAAAATGTATAGAGAACCTAGGCCTTCTCGGGCCTCGGTTTCAGTTACCTCTACCTCTATTTCCTTGGTCATGGCTCCCTCAACTGAAAAAACTCATCCTGCGTGTATAATCGATTAGCAAATAGTATTTTAAATAGCCATGCATGACAACTCTTAAAAATATGAAATAGATTTGGCTCAGAATGTATCAGCCTCATGCAATCCAATCCATACAAATTGTTTTAATGTTAATCAACGAGCAGAAGGGTGAAAAAATGTTCAGGGATACATGAGGGGTTTATAATTAGCGAAAATATGATATAATGAAAGGGGAGAGATATGGTCACTACTCAATGATAACAAGAATCAATTGTAAGCAACCAATAAACCTTACTGCAATCCACACATAATTCTGCCACTTTTAACCAATATAACACAGAAATTCTCTTAGTTGTAATCAATATCATAACAGGGAGTGAAAAAGTGAATCTGGGATATGTGAGGGGGTTGTAATTAGCGGAAAGTGAGATGATGAGAGGGGAAAATAACTTTTATTGTTCATGAGATTAATCAAGCGATCCATAACATATTTTTCAGTAAGAAAAATATGCATCAACCAACAATCAGATGACTGAGTCATAATTCATGTGTATTTTCCTAATTCATTGTCCATTAATATCCAACACAGTACCATTATAAAATAGTAAGTATTACACACAATTTGTAAGAGGTTTTGTTCCCTACATTCTGCATTTCATAACAGTCAACAACAACACCCATTCCCAATCTGTAATCATTAACCTCCACCATTGTCATGCAGTTCTTCAATCCACATCTATATTTAAAAGTAGTGTTTCTAAAATGATAATGAAGTTGCTATCTCTGTAATAGAGCCAATCAAGACCCGTAATGATATTCATTCCCATATATATATGCGATAGAAATATCGAAATAATCAAAACCTCACATTCCACACCTGAAATGGCAATTGGCTATACGACCAACAGTCATCATTTAGACACAGGCTATGCAGGAGTAAAATTCCAAATCAATGCAACTGTGCCACTGTAAAACAAAAAATCTCAATGTGACTTAAAAGCCGAGCCAAATATCCAACACAACTATCACCAACAGTGGTCAATTTCAATAAATAGCATGCTTAAAACTCTAAGGGTATCACTAAGTAAAAAAAAACAAACTATCCAAACTACGCACATAGCGCAACCAACCAAATCCCACAACACAACATTTCCACTTATCACAAAAAACACCAGACATGACAATAACTCAACATATTGTGCTGAGGTTGTGCGCATTAATAAGTGGTTGGTTCGTTTAAGTCACACCGTGATTCAATCAAAACCGTGTGCGTTCAGGATTATTCAATCAACAACACAAGGATGTTGTGGGTATGCCTTCTATAGTTATCGAGTTCGATTAACATTCGGCCTAGGGAAACCATAGTTATCATGTCCCTTGCCTCATTTGCAAAACACCATACACTGAACGTGACTTGTGTGAGCAACCCTAAGCATTTGTGACCAATGTCAGTCATCAACCAAATCATCATAAGTGAAAAATCAATGATTGTACACCAACCAACAATTCGCCATTATGGTAGAAAAAATCAATCACCGGAACAAGTTGTGGTAGCTTTGTACATCCATGCATCCAATCAAAACGGGCAGAGACCCTTCTATTAAACACAACTGAGTTTCTTTTACATTAGGTGGGTTATTGTGAACTTTTACGAGCGTAAATTTGCAATGTAAGGTTCACGCTATTTCCATAGGGGCAGTGACAAAAACCATACCAACACGACTGCTATACAACTAACGGGTGAGCCCACATTCAAAGAAATATACCATAATAATCGGTAACCACTTGGCAGATTTGACAGTCCCCCTATGCACCTCCAGTCTAGAGGGTTAATGGTTTTCATAGTAGCCTTCACAAGAGGAACAGAACTAACTACAGTGAAACTTCGAGGCCACAGGTGTACGCACAAGGAAACCTATGACGCTTGTGAACGAGAGACAGTTTCTTGACAGGGCCAAAACAAGAGAACATTTCTCTAGTTAAACCCAAGAATCGTGAATACAACCATTCATCCATGATTTAAACAAAACCCTTCAACCAAAACACAGTGGTGACAAAGAAATATCACCCAAGAAGACTAACAACTTTGATGAACTTAAAACTATTACAGCAGAACCATCCATTTTCCATTCAAAACCAAAATTCCACACAGTTGCAGCACTCAGGACAAACACAAATCCACACAACTGAGACAAAACCATTTTATAACCAGAGTGAAGTCAAGAATGGCCAAAAGAGACATACATGTTAATAGAAATCCTTAAGACGAGAGGTGGTCAAGCAGTTTCACCTTGCTAAAAATTCAGAGCGTGAACACAACAACAAGATCAAACAATAGTCTGACTAGTGTGGCGGCCAACGGAAAGGGTAAGGTTGACCTGCAGTTAATGCACATCTCCTCCACCCTCATCCATAGTACATTCCAACGAGCCCTCCATTAACACCATTAATCAACCCATGCATCGAGAATAACAATTATTTAAACCATAGCATAATCCAAGTTCCATATAACAATTCAACCATTCGTATTATCACTTTGCCAAATGTGCCACTCATATTCATATTCCCAATATAACTCAAATAAATCGCTTTGAACACTATACAATCTAAGAGATCATGTATAGAATCATTACCAATCGTGTGATCAACATCAACATGTACATAGACTATATAACTCAAAATAGATTGCAAAGCCATCAACTTCCATGTGCCACCAAAATTTCTACCATATGTGTATCGACTACCAAATCCATTAACCCATGCATTATCACCTTTCCAAATGTGCCACCAAAATTTCCACCATATGCATATAAAAATGCAACTTAACAATATTTCATAGCCATTTTCTTGTTAGTTAGGACTTAACCACTATCAACAAGTGTTTTCATGCATATAGTATCGCAGAGCTAGGTCTCTTTTGCATTAGATATAGTATTTTGCTTTTCCTCAAAATGCCTTTCTGCAATTTTCACTAACATTTTGTTGTGTAGGTGCAAGAAGAACAAATACCATAAATGAATAGCAGGTTGTAGTATCATGAAGGAACACCATCTCAAAGATTAACTCATGACAACCATATTCTCATCAACCATATAAACCCTTGTAGCACATCATCATAACATTGAAAATGAACAGACCTGATCTTCAAAAGTTCAAGAGGGTCCCACCTACTAGCATTATGTAGTCTTATATAATAATAGGCCTTAGCAACACTTTGCGGGCGAAATTACATTGACGTTTTCAATCGTCAACATGAACGTCATTTTGATTACATTGAATATCAACACATTCCTAGATGTCTAAATACATTAACAAATGCATTGGATAATTATGTGTTAGACAAACATTTGAGAAATTTATAAAATCCAATCACATTTTGTACATACAACAAGTAAGCTGGTAGAAGCCTCATATATATATAACGATAAAAGTTTTACAAAAAGCGTTTTTGTCTGAAGACCAAAATATCAAAAATCTGAAGCACATGGCTTCATATACAAATATAACATCAAGGATGTTGCTCGCTATAACATGAGACTACTCGTGCCACTCTACGGATCAGTCGACTGGTGGAAGAAGATACGCCCACTGTGTGTCATTGATAACGCCTCGAGATATCATCAATAGAGGCATCTAGGACATCCATCGTCAACCCCTCCAAGTTTTGTTCTATAGCCTCATAGTCAGCAACAACTAATCCTATGACCTCGACTCTCTCCCCTCACCTCTAGATGGGGGATGAACCTGGAGGTCGATGAGGTCCCACATCTTCATCATCAAAGAGCTTTTTGATTAGTCATCTGATAAAGAACATAAAAACATTTCATATTAAAAATCACAAAAACATTATAAAAACCAAATGTACTTCTTACCTATGTTCCCCCATTGAGAACCTTCAGGAAGAACCAAGTCTAGATTACCTCGAAAGTCTAAGTCAACATATGCGTAGTCATCTACCATAAGCATTTGGGTCCTCAACCAATCAAAGAAAAAATCATTATACCTGATGATAGGACGAGTCACATGTCGTGCCATGAGGTCGACCCACCTCTTCATTCTTGGATCATGTGGGGCAGGTATCCCCTACTCTACCTGTAGATGTAAGTTTGGAACCCTCTCTAGGAATAAGGACACCAAAATCGATCTATATCTGAATTGTTTCAGGTCACCTCTCCTACACTTGGTCAACTATTTTTTCATGCTTCTGAGAACCCCGTCACTGCAATTGAAAACCCGAGGCTCCATACATTCCAACGCATACTGGAAATAGCTTTGAAGAGCTACATGGGGAGTTGCGCTCCCTACCATGCGCGTGATAGTGTAGAGGATAGTCCGTAGAGGTAAGTCACAGACATCTCTAATAGTGACTTTGTCGCTATGCTTCTATGTACATGGCACACTATGTGCGCTCACATAATGGCTCATACGCTCACCACCTCCCCTGCTACCTGTTAGTGTAACTCAATCCCCATGGTGAGATAACCCAGTCAAGAATTAGATATCCTCGATATCTATCGCAAGAATGTGAGCCCCCGCATGGAATACCTGCTAGTCCACATCCCACATGTGAACTAAGTATTCAAGCAACCTCAACTGGGCTCTCATGCCCTGGATCTTGAATAATTTTAGCAGTCCACACTGTCGGAGGGCATTTATAGTTCTCGGGTCATTCCCAACAAAGTAATCTTCATCCTCATGCTCTCTCTCTCTCGCCATTCCAACATCCTTACCATATAAAACCTGAAATGGAACATAAAATAGAGATTAGCACCTTCATCTTCTCTTTGGAAACTTTTTATTGGCAAATATATCTAAAAACACTTCTTTATTTACGCACACCACAGGCTATAACATCTGCACAGTGTGGAGTCGTCACAGTCAAGCTTTAAGGCCAACTGCGGCGACCCTGGGTCATCGCATGCCATGATATAGGGCGCCTGCGATGACCTCCACGCGTGGCTACCCTTACAAACTCAACCCAAAAATCCATTTCTAACCAATGAAAAGAAAAAATTGATCCATGAAAAATTAAAGGAGATGAAAATTACTTGTTCAATGGAGATTGTTCGTCAAATGATCAACTATGCCTCCCATAATCCGTAGTGGAAGTTTGAGGTAAAATGGGGGTTTTGGAACAAAGTTTGGGTGGAATAACAATGGAATGGTAAAAAGAAGTTTTTTCTCATATTTATTTACTTTTTACTTTTCCATTTCATTTTTTTATATTATTTTATGTATTTCACCTAGACCTTAGAGTTCTAATGATGTTACAAGTGTTTGATTTTTTGTAGGTGATCAATCTAGGAGTGGAATATTGAACAAGGATACATATTTTGGGTTTGATTTTATATATTTGTCGTATGTACAGATCCTTTTAGAGTTTTTCAGGAAAAAAATCTGAGCTTAGATTTTTCTCTTTCTCATGCTCATAAATCAATGAGAACGTAGTCGAGTCTACTTTTGTCGTTTTTTCGTACTCGTAATGGTAACACGAAAAACGAAATATATGGAGTATCCTTTAATCTCTTTTCATGCTCCGTAAAAATGAAAATATTTTCGAGCGACCTTGTTCTTTTCACACTCGTAAAAGTATTTGAAGAAAACATTTGATGGGTGGTAGATTATCACTTTTTCGATCTCATTAGATTAACTTACGAAAAAGGAACTTGTAGAGTCCTCTTTAAGTGTTTTTCAGAATCTCTAAACAAGAAAAACCCCTGAATTTTCTCTCTTTGGACTCGTTAAACAAACATCGAAAGGCCCATATGGGACCGAACCACTCCTTCTTAGGGTTCGTTAAAAATACACTGAGGGACTCGTCCGAAGGATCAGCTTACATCAACAAGCATATTTTATCCTCCTCAAGCTTGTGTAAAAATAAAGAGGTACTCGCCAGAAATGGTGGGGGGGAATTTTGGAAATAAATGTGTCTCTGTATCCTTGTTAGTGGCAATAATAGTCTCTCTTGAACATGACACCCCCCTTCATCATTATATCCAAGTTGTAAAATCCATTTGTCTCTCGTTTGACCATCTGCATGTCCATATGTTGGGTCCTCCTCGATTCAATGCTTCCAAGACCATTTTCGTGTCGTTCATATGTTCAAGAGAAGTCCAGCCTTAATAATCCTCTTATCAAGTCGACCATCTGCAATATAAATTTTCTACCATGTTGGCCTTCCCTGTGTCAGTTTTGAATCATTTCATACTATGATCTACCTCAAATATGTTACTCATTTCGTGTCATTAATGGGGGATACATCAAGGCCCTCTGGTGACGAGTCTTTTCCTGTCGACTTCAACTCATTATCCAGGAACAAGGCTTAGAAATCATTCAGTACCTTAGAGATTGGATGCCTCAATGGCAGGTTTCTTCGCTTTCAACAGTGGGTTTACATCATTGACCCATGATTGGAAGATTCCATCGAGTGTTCGACTTCAACTCATTTATTCACATTCATTGGATTTTACTGGGGTACCTTGGGAGTCATTGACATCAATGGTGATTTCCCTCTCACTTGTTAATGGTTCTCATCATTGACTGGTAATCAAGTGGTTTCTACCATGTTCGACTTCAGCACCTGTAATCGCATGGTTAGATTTGTACTTAAGGACGACGGAAATGAAGACCCTGAACCATACCATTCTGGTCTAGGCTACGATGGAGTATTCATGATTTGTATTGACACATAGATCCACTTTGTATGTCTCGAGGCTATGTCTGAATTTGAAATCTTTAGAGCATAGATCCACAGTGTATTCTGGGTGGCTATGGAAATTCACGAAGACATGGATCCACAGAGTATACTTGGTGGCCATGACTCATTTGACTCTTCATAATCTGAGTATGGGAATGCCTACCTCAGACAATGGTATATTATTATGCTGATGCTTGACTGTTGCAGGTTCCTGATTGGTGCACTCTTTGTTTCCGACACACACATTCTACAAAGTATTTCGGTTGTCATGAGTTTCTAGCCTCATACTTTGGGGGGCATTTTGTTACACATTATTTTGGTCATCTTAATGATCCATTGACAAACATGTTTTCATGTTCCCAAAAGAGCCTATATTCATGAGAAAGGTGACTAGCTTTCTCTTCTTAAAAAACTTATTAAGGAGGGTTGTCGCAGGCTGCACCATAAGAAGGGTGCGGCAATGCATGTTTGTCACACTCTGACCTAAAGTTGGTTTGCGACATCTCCGCAGGCTGCTCTACAGTTAGGGTGACGATGTCAAAAGGCTAAGAAAAGGTCGAACTTCATGAAAGTTCTAGAAGGGGATATTCTAGAATATGAGGTGGCATATGTATGGTTGGGATCCTACTCACTTCTCTGATTTGGTGGGATCATCCTAATCTCTTTAACCATCTCTCTTTCCCCTATATAAAGAGGGATTTCTCATGGAAAAGTCTAAGGTTAATGAAGGTTGAATTGGCTAAGATTGTATGGAGAATTTTGCATTGGATCATTATTGAGAGCCTCATTTCAGTTCATCAAGTCATTGTGGATATAATTCATTCAAGATTGGAGCAAGTGTGTGTGTTGGAGCAAAGGGTCATTGTAAGGGGACCTTGCAATATCAAGGCTTTGGTTGTAATCTCCACTTTCACTTTGATATAATACAATGATATGTTTCTTTCCCATAAAATTTATCTCGTTTTATTGTATGATTCCTTGATCACATACATAGGTTCTCTTTGAGTGTGCTATATTGCTTTCACTTTGGTTGGCTTGTGTTCCCTTGCATATCCAATATCACAGGAGCACTAGAGTGGATCTAGGAAAACAACGACAAGAGGAAGTGATATTTAAACCGTATGTTTCCCATCTCTTGTTTGATAGTAAACTCAATGGTTAGAGCTTAGGGAAAGCTTCATTTCCTGTTTTGTTTTGTTCTAGATCTAGGTGGATCTAGGGAGATCTGTTTATGTCCGCATTTACCAATAAGTACCATAAAAAGGAGATCGTTGGGAAATGGATAGAACTATACATGGTAATTAATAGAGTCGTATGTTTTCATATTATTTCTTGGTGGTTGTCTGAAAGTTGAATTGAGCCACCCATAAGCTCAATCAACGCATTCTTAGCTTTTAACATGTGAGGATACCCCCAACAAAGTTTGTAGAGGTTGTACGTAGTCGTACGAAGGTCGTGCAGACCATACACACCATTGGAGGGGTTGTTCCTCTTCCTTTTTGGTTGAATGTTGAGATGGGTCTTGTTCCAACACTTAATTGGTGAAATTAAATCACATGTGGCTTCAATTACTCAATCAAATCAAACATCGAGCCAACACCTTGACATTACATTCTTTACTTAATCCAGAACGTGGGCCTTCAATTTGCTCAAGAAGAATAAAATATATTTGAATTGTTAATAAGGGACTAATGATCTTGATTGGAGGTGATTGTAGTAAGAAATATAGATATATAGGAGGCTAGCATGAAGAAATTGATTCACCTTTAGAAGTGAAATAAATTCAAGCAAATAATCAATGCAACTTGTGGTAGAATCAACCTTCCAATGAAATGAATTAATTTTCCATAAAGATAACTAATTGCCATGAAGAATCGACTTGGCTAGGTACATAAATCTATATGCAATGAGGAAATCGATAGCCTTATAACATGACTAGTTCATAGGTGAATTTGACTAGCTTGGATAATTTTTTTCTTTTCCTCTATCATTTCTAATCAACAGAAGGGGGAATGATGCCTTAGTTTTAAACTTATATTAATTATTCCATTGTTCTAACCTAAATATTGTATTGCTAATAAATATATGTTTGAGCTTGACTTATTCAAAAGGACAAGAGTTTCAGTGCAAACTAGAAAACATTACAGACTAGAGGTTATTATATTTTAGCATGGACTAGGTGTAATGGTTTCCCATTGATGGTATTTGATTGGAATTATTGTCCCAACAATCAAACCCATCCTTACATGCATTTTTTGTAATTGTGAGTAGAGGAGTTTTCACCCAAGCTTGTAATATGGAACATAGGCCTCGAAATTGATTCTGAAGGAAGATGACTCAACATCATATAGAGTTAGAGACCTGACATTGATTGATGTATTGAGAATAAAGATTCAATTTCCATTGCATTGTCGTATGGTTTCTTCTGTGTAGGTTACACAAAGGAAGGAGCCATATAATCAATCATGGACAAAGGTTACACATGGAACATAAGCCTTGAAATTCATTATCTATTGAGAACATGGATAGGTTTTCATTTTCCAGAGAGGATATGTGTTGGTGAAGCAAGTGGGATATAAATCCCTCTTTTATATATCATTGGTATGCACACATGAATTTTAGGGTAAAGACTTATTATGCTTTATGTGCATTTGATTTTTTTCTTACCATTGGTGATGCCCTATGCATCTATATCTTTCACCGGTTGGAAGACTCTCTTTGGGCTACTTCCTGCACACATGAATTCTCTATCTACATTGATATATCAATTGTCCTCTTGCTCGATCAATATGAACTCAATTGGTATTTCTTCTACGTCCACACATCGAGTCTTACCTACCCACCACTTGTCAAGTTTGTTGAGACTCTACATCCTGAAATCTAATAGATACATTTCAGATCTCTTGAAAAGATTGTATCCATTATTTTGCATATGATCCAATCCTCAATATCTACACATCTAATTTGATTTTTCTTCATTTCCTTATCAAACACTTCATCTACCCTTATTATCTTTGAAATTTTATTTTTTAACTTTTCATAACTTTATAACTACAAACAATTTTAAACTAAATATACTAAAAATTATACATTTTATAAGTTTGTTTTCCCTACACCTCACGCCTCTATATTACACCTCAAACCTCTATATCATGATTTACCCAAATTGTCCCTAGCCTTCTAACATTTCTAGAATTTCTTAATGTTCTACATCCATAATGCCTTGAATTTGTATTTATTCTCGAATCACTTTCATATCCCAAATTGTATTCATACACAAATCATGTTCCTAATATAAAAGAAAAAGAAAAATACGTAATTGTGCGATATTCCATTCCCATGTATAATTTCATAATAGATTGAAAAATACGTAATTGTGCGATATTCCATTCCCGTGTATAATTTCATAATAGATTCTATTTTAAGATGAAAGATGCACAATAAGTACATAACATAAATCCTCTCCTCTCATTCATCTTAATAATTTATTTACTGTAATATTTTATAATTAAAAAATTAATTGTTTCACTTAAATCAATATATTTATATGCAATATATGATTGTTATAATTTAGCTATCAATATTGATATATCATTATTATTGGATTTGTTGAGTAGAGTGGTTAATGGTAAATAGGGATAATTTTTAAAAAATTAATTGTTTCACTTAAATCAATATATTTATAATAATTTTTAAAAAATTAATTGTTTCACTTAAATCAATATATTTATATGCAATATATGATTGTTATAATTTAGCTATCAATACAATTATTTGATATATCATTATTATTGGATTTGTTGAGTAGAGTGGTTAATGGTAAATAGGGATAATTTTTAAATTTATAAGTCATTAATATATTCATTTAATTTTAAAATCCTCAATTTTATGGGCAGATAAAAAAATTACATTCATTTAATTTTAAAATCCTCAATTTTATGGGCAAATAAAAAAATTGCCCATCTCTCTATATATAATAACAATATGTATTATAATATATAATATAATATAATAACAATATATATTATAATATATAATATAATAACAATCTCTTAAATTTGAATGTTGATTTTTGTGTAAAGCATACATAACACAACAACAAAGGTCATGCATAGTACATGTTATAAATTATATGGCAGATGGAGGTTGCAACTTGCAAGTGGCATAGCACATTGCATAAGTTACAAATATTATAGCACGGGTTGTACAATTGCGCAATTGGACTTTAACAACTTACAAGTCACTGGGATTCTTTGGAAATTGCTCTGTATCATATCATGTAGGTTGAAAAGTGAAGGTTGAGAGGGAACACTCAGTGTCCAAAACCTGCATGCAACTATCCAGAGAGATAAGGCTCATTAATATTAAATTGCAATTGCACATTTAAATACCATGCAACTATCTAGAGAGATAAGGCTCATTAATATTAAATTTCAATTGCGCATTTAAATACCTTCCCATGTGTGTGGTTAACCTCTTCCCAAGTCTTGATAGTAACAAAAAACATGGGTGGAACCTCCCTCTCACAAGCTCTATTTTATTTCATTTTAGAAAACATTAGTAGTTGTTATTTAAAAAAACAAATCCAAAATAATTCAATGATATTTATTATTTCATTATATTAATAAAGATAATTATTTCAAATTTTGCAATCCATAACTTTGGTGGATTGTTTTTGTAGAGTGATTGGATCTACGAGGAATTGAGACATAGAAAGAATTTGGAACCTCTTATTTGTTGATTTTCAAAATTGAAACTAAGCTCCTATATTAAGATAATCTCTTAAGTTTTTTTGTGTATGTTTTTAATGGTGTTGTATTTCATGTGAAACAATTTGATGATGTTATATTAAATGAAATTTCATAATAATTTTATGTGTCCCCAATGTTTTTTGTATTTACAATAAAAATGAACAAAAACATATATGAAACATAATATTTAAATGATGGGCAAAAATAAAATAAAACTTGCTCGGAGGAAAGATCCTGTGGACGCTGATTGATGATCCTGAGCACCCGGTGAGCTCCACTCTGCGTGCAAAGTATGGGGTAAATAACTCTCTTAACAATCTCCAAAGTGACAGACCTGTAAAATGCACTCAGGTTTGGAAATTGTGCTGCAAAAGCAAAGTGATGCACTGTAAATGCATCTCTCGTGTTTGAAATCAGGCCGCAAAAGCAACAATTTCTTCAAAAAAATTGATGTACAGAATTCCTGGCAACGACAAACGCACCTTAATGTGGCAAGACAATATCATGGGGAGACAACCCCTGGCAGAAAACGTCATATCAGCTGTGAGCCTTTAGGATCATCGGAGAGAGTGGAGTTAACAACCCCCACGTATCTCCTCAAATGGGACTACTGGGTGGAGATCAGTCACTGGACTGGCTGGAGTCCCATCTCGCTTATTCCAAAGAATAATCCGGTATCTAGAAGAGCCGGCTGAGGAAGCCGCCTCGCCAATAGAACCAAGGAAAGACATGGACAATGGGAAGATACACCACAACTAAGTAGATATAGAGCTTACAGATCAGTAAGATACAAAAGAACTAAAACCCCACCTTTCCGAAAAGAGTATGGGATCACCACCATTCCAAAAGTGAACTTTCTTTGACCTTGATGCATAAATGTTTCCTCACGAGACAACTGAAGTGAATATAATGGGCCGCATGTGATGTGCTTATGTAACACACCAGAAATTTCAAAGACTTGTTCATGGACTGATTTCTTTTACAAAGAGGTATTGGGTCTCATTCTTCCGGACGTGATCATACCCATCAAGTAGTATTTCAAGCATTTGAACTCTTTCTGCAGATTGAGCCTAATCTATACTCTCAAGGTGATCCCCCTCCAAATCCTTTTTGAACAAATTTGGATACATCCTAAATACGCTTGTCAAGTACTGTATTGACTAAACCAGCTTGATTTTCAAAGAGGAGAGGTATACTGCTGTAAGTAGCTTAAAGCTAAATTTTTCCTATTGAAGCAAATATAATTCACAGATGATAAAGAGGACCCCTTTACTACTGGAGAAAAGAGGTGGTTATCCTCTTCCAAATTCTAGTAAGTATCTTCACCTAAAACTCACCAAACCTGGAATGGAGAATAAGAAGGATGATGACAAATCTTGTGCCCAGGGAGGGACTAAAAATTTATCAACACTCTTTCTTTGACGGGAAGGCTCAAAGGGAAACCCCGCAGCTAGGTGGGTTGGGGTCATTCACTCTGGATGGGACTTCAAAAAACTGCCTGCTTTGGGGTTTAGGGCGTAAATCCAACAATCGTCGAAGCTGTTAGGGTCTTCACCAAAGCCTGGCTCCTCTCTACGAGAAAGGGAGGAAAGATGTTCAAGTTTCTTTGGAGACTCCGGTAATAATAAGAAACCTAATCCTCATGGAGTATTCCTGGGCCTCAACAATGTCAGTCTAAACCAAATCCTAGACAGGCTTAAGAGAGTCCTTCTAGATTTCAATTCATGCAAGTTTTATCACATTTTAAGAAAGTCAAACAACGAAGCTAATATGATGGCGAACAAAGGCAACTCACTTATGAAAGGACTGTTAATTGTAAACAATGAAAGCTACTCTAAACTAATCTAATATATTGTATTTCTCTCTATGTTTGCAAAATTTCGAAATATTGTCTTTGTATCCTGGGCTGCCTCTACAAGGACCCAAAAAATAATAAATAAATAAAACTTCAAAGGAATGGCAGTTTTAAGAAGAAACTCTTCATAAAATATTTTATTTGACAGGTAGGAATGCCCATCAAATGTATACCCCCTTGGATAGATTAACATTCAATGCTTTTTCAGAGTATAAAAGTTTTCAATTTTTTTTTTAATTATTTTTGTTCCAAATTTCATAAAAATTGTTAGATTTTAATTATTAAATTTTTACAATCTAAGTGTTTTTGAGGTTTTTCAAAATGTTAAATTCATTTATATATTCAACAATACATTTTTTTTAAGTAATGAAAATCTAAAATAGACAATTTTCACAATAATTACCAAAAATAATTAAAAACATAAAACATTTTCTTAGTAATTTGATTTACCTTGGTTAGAGTTCAAATTTGGAAAAGTTCTTAGCTATCAATTTTAAGGTTTTAACAGCATGAACAGGCCTATTTAACTAAAATAGAAATGAAATTTGTTCACGGTATTTCACAGACAAAATGTCACTGACAGAAGCAAGTTTTATCCTAATAAAGTAACAGAATCGCATCCGACTCCGAACAACAAAAAGAACCAATCGTTAACAGCTGAGTAATCTAACTGCTTGGACGTAAAATTCTTTATACTACGTTAAATACCGGTTCTGTGCCAAACTCAAAATTAGAAAACCTGTCAAATTTGACGGTTTCGAGGACTGTAATACCCGTTCTGCCAGTTTTAATAAAGAAAGAAATTTGTTCGACGGTTATGTAAAATTTTTAACCATATTTGATTGGTAAATTGACCAGTGATCTATACCTTGTGCCGATTCCATATTTTGTAGTAGATTTTGTCCCGTCTAACATGCAATTCTTCTTCCGACTATAATTATAACGATAGATCATGCTCTTCTTATGTCATCATGTGGCTTTTTCATCATCGGATCTGGGTACCTATGGAAAATTTTGATAGGTTTTGTGTAGAGAAAAAAGAAAGAAAGAAATTCTAGCGTTCACTAAGTTAACAATAACTTATGGAATAGATAGCTTCAGACATTAATTTCAGCATTTCAACTTTTTTTATGTTCAATTTATGATCAGCTCTTTCAATTTATTTAATTATACTTGATGATGAACTCTCCCAATTTATTTAATTAAAATAAATAAAAAACTCATTCCCTGAGCCATTTCAGTGTTCATTGATTTCTACATTTCAACCTTTTTTTCTGTTCAACTCGATGATGGTTACCTGGTTGATCCTGCCAATAATCATATGCTTGTCTCAAAGATTAAGCCATACATGTCTAAGTATGAACTAATTCATACTGTGAAACTGCAGATGGCTCATTAAATTTAATTATACTTGATGATCAACTCTCCCAATTTATTTAATTAAAATAAATAAATAAACTCACTCCCCTGGCCATTTCAGTTTTCATTGATTTCTGTATTTCAACCTTTTTTCTGTTCAACTAGATGATGAGCTCTCCCAATTTATTTAATTATACTTGATGATGAACTCTCCCAATTTATTTAATTAAAATAAATAAATAAACTCACTCCTCAGGCCATTTCAGTTTTCATTGATTTCTGCATTTCAACATTTTTCTGTTCAACTCGATAATGAGCTCTCCCAATTTATTTAATTATACTTAATGATGAACTCTCCCAATTTATTTAATTAAAATAAATAAATAAACTCACTCCCCGGACCATTTCAGCTTTCCTTGCCTTTTCAGTTTACATTGTACAACGATGAAGACCACCGCTTCCTGGGAGTTCTTACCATGCCTGGGGATTAAGGTTTAAGTAGACAAACATTCCATTTCTCTTCATTTTCATTTTTCTGGATGCATTGAGTATGGAATCAAACTCATGGATGCTTATGCTCAATGTGTATATTCAAATTGCAGATTCGCCTCTTAGCTGATAGAAGTTTTCCTACTGAAGACATTCCTGTTACTTCATAGTTTAGCGGCAATTGCCTTGCCTTGCCTTGCCTTGTTGTCTGCATAACAATATCGACTCAGATGATGGAGTGGTAGCTGTGGGGAGTCTTCTTTATCCAGGAGGAAATATTATGGCCTATTATGCATGAGGTTGAGTGGTAGCTGTGGGGAGTCTTCTTTATCCAGGAGGAAATATTATGGCCTATTATGCATGAGGTTTAGGGACGGCTTCCAATAATATTGTTGAAGGTTATACTACCAGAATTGCAGTCTTTGGGTACTCCATAATGATAGTACTAGCGATAAACAAGAAAAGCCAATCCGAAAACAATGTTTTCAATGGCATAATCTCCTCATCTTGTCCCTTGGTGAGTTTTGTTGAGCTCAAAATCTATCACATAAGAAGAGACTTAAACCTCCTTGTTGACCATTGGGTTAAGGTTGGTACTAGATTGGAAAGTGGGATAATTAATTTGAATGGAGTTAGGGGTTGTGCATATAACTTACTGTTCTCTTGCGAACAGGTGTAATGACCAGTCTCTTTGGCACTTGTTATATCCTCCTCATGCACTTAGGGATTAATTTCAATTGTACAGGCATTTATTTTGACATGAGCCATTCTAGTTTTTTAGGCAGTGTGATAGTTTTGGATATGGATTGTTCATTGTTGGTTTTCAAGGGGGTTTCAATCTCGCGTTCAGTGAGGGCTTCTGAGGTTTGGTGTTGATTTTTGGCATGTGTTTATTTGAGGGAGCTTCTTTGGTCCGGCTCATTGGTTTCAGTTCAAGTTGAAGAGGAAGGTGTATGTTCTCGACCAGTCATGTTTGTTGCTCTCTGCGGGTTCCTTCTTGTTTTTCATCCTTTATTCTCTGGTTCTGGTATTGATTGTTTTTTCTTCTGTTTGGTCCTTTTTCGTTGTGTGTTTTCCCTAGTGTTATCTGCGATTTTGGTCTTGGTATCCATGGGGTCGGAGAAATCTTGGTTTCCGATTTCAATGGATTGAAATGGAACCGTTCTAGAGTGAGTTCAAAAAGGTCCTTCAACATCATGAGGAAATAGCTCAAGCAAATTGTTTTACTTTGCATCGGCTTTCAATGAAATTTGGAAAATTTGGAAAATTTGAGCTAGCTTTGGTTACCCTCATTCACAGGATGGATAAAATGGATTTGGATATACAACAGTTAAAAACTCATGCTTATCCTTAGCACTAGGCCTCAACTTCAATCAATCATGGCAAGAAATTGCTTCGAGATGTTGGTACAGGTAATGGTAATGATGATCGCGGCACTACCCTGATGGACACTAAAGAAGTGCCTCTGCAGCAACTCAGGGCCCCAATTTTTCAAGATTCAGCCTCCTCTAACTAGTAAATGTTCTACAAAGTTTTGTGGTCTTTGGGTCAGTTTTACAAAGATGTAATGAGCATAAATGAAGAGGGTATCAACCTACAAAGGACTCTTTATTATGTTGTCTTAGTAATAGAACTATATATATATAGGATGCGAAACTATATATATGATGCGAGCCTTTTTGGTAGATTTGTATGATTGTTGTTTGCTTTAGCACATCTTCTTTTAATTCAAATACTGTTCAGTTTCGTTAAAAAAAATATCAACTCTGATGCATTATTATTAATCCGTTACAAAACTATAAATTATTCATTACTCTTTGGGTATTGTAATTGGAGAACAAAACTTGCAAGATGCTTTGAAAAGAGATTTAAGCCTCTTAAGGACATTGTTTTTAAACAAATGAAGAAATCATGATCCAGATTTATGAGCGGAACGAAATAAGTAACAAATTGAATACATTAACACAAAGACATAGAGAACAACAATAGATATCCAGTGAACAATAAATTCTATTGAATAAATAAAATAGGTTGAAATTGTAAAACTGCAGAACTGAAAACAACTTGCTCGAATGGTGGTAGTTATCTATGAGAAGAGATGTGGTTTCTACGTGCATCCATCTGGGCAGAATTATTACAATGAGGCTCCAAAGGCATTTTTAATATTACTCATGAATGTCAAAACCCTAGACATCGAAAAACCTAACCCTAGGAGATGAAACACCAAAACTTATGTGTGCCCTGATGGGTAAGTTGGTACCTCAACTTCCTGAGGTCGTAACTTTTGCATACGACCTCCATTTTAGGCGCGTGATAGCCCATTGGAAAGGTATTTTTTAGAACTACACAATATGCCATCAAACTCTAACTCTATCTATAGTTTGATTGTGGCAAGCCAAAAAAACATTGTTTGGAGCCCCAAAACGACCCTGAAAGTACAGAAAGATGTACTGACATGAAAACTTCCAAAATAAGACAGTTGGATTAGGTGGGAGGCCACCAATCTCCACATGGAAGCTGTGTAGAGCATCAGACAGCCCCAAAAATGTAGAACCCACAATTACAAAGAATTACAGAAGAACGTGTTGAACTAAAATTGTCAATATGAGCTAAGTGGAATAGGTGGGTGGCCACCAATATCCACCTGGATCAGTCATTCCCCCTTAGGAAGCAATGGTCTCCATTGCGTTGAGTGCCCCCATTAGGTGAGGAAATTTCTATTGATTTTGGCCCTGGGTGAGCCATTTGTCTTGGTGCAAGAGTTGTCCTACCTTGACAACCCGATAAAGATAGATCCTCCATTGGCGAGTGCCCTTGACCCGTGTGTCCACTATATGATATGTGGATAACTATTCCCTACAATCAAGGTTGAGTTGTGTCCATGTCAATTGTTCTTCGATCTCTGAGGTGTCCAATAATGGTGGAAAATATGGAAAGAGGTGGTCCACATTGAACATTGGGTGCAAGCCAAGGAAGGTGGGAGTGTTGAGATCAAAAGCATTGTCTCCCACAACCTTGGTGATAGTGTAAGGCCCATAGTGAAGTGGAAGGAGATTCTGATGGGTCCTTGTAAGGCATTCTTTCTACAAATGTAACCAGACCTTGTCTCCCAACTGAAACTTGTGCAGTAACCGGTGTTGATCATGGCGTAGCTTGTACTTAACATTTGATTTCTACAAAATATCATGGACCTGTTGGTAGATGTGTTGAATCCGCTCAATGAATCTGGTGGCTTTGTTGGCCTCAAACTGAACATGGGAAGATTTTGTCTGTGTGGTTTCAAAAGGTAGTGCAACATCAACGTGACCCAAGGGTTGGAATCCCATCCCCACCTGAAATGGGCTATGGTTGGTGGAGCTATGGGGAGCCCTATTGTAGATATGGTGAATATAGAGAAGACTCTCATCCCTTGTACGCGGATGCTTAGAGTTATACATGTGCAGGATGTGCACAATCATCCAATTGACGACCTTTGTCTGGCCATCGGGTTGAGGGTGGAAGGCAGTGGATTTAGTGAGCTTGGTGTCCAATAGTGACCAAACACTCGACCAAAATGTGTTGAGGAAATTGTTGTCCCGGTTGGAGATGATGGTCTATGGTATCCCAAAATGGATCCACACTCGTTCGAAGAATATCTTGGTAGTATCTGTCGCTATGATGCTCTTCTTGTAGGCTATGAGAATGGCCATCTTTGAAAACCAATTAACCACCACAAATACGCAATCATTGCTTTGCTTGGTGGATGGAAGGCCGGACATGTAATCCATCGAGATGGATTCCCAAGGCCTCTCGGGAGTAGGAAGAGGGGTGTATAAGCCTTACTTCTTGATGGTTAGCTTGGCAATGCCATAGGCAATGTAAGATCTAATATACTTGTTGACGTCCTATCGAAGTTTTGGAAAATAAAAATGTTTTTGTAGAACATCCATAGTTTTCTCCACGCCAAAATGTCCTGCCATCCGACTGTAGTGAGCCTCTCAAATAAACTTTGCACTCTCACTTGCAGGAACACATATATACCACCACAAAAGAGCTAGTGAAAGGTCTCAATACATCATCCATCAACCTCATGAAAGTTGTTGGTGCATTTGTTAGGCCGAAGGGCATGACCAGTCATTCGAAGAGACCTTCTTTATATTTGAAAGTTGTCTTCCATACATCAGTCGACTCAATGGGAACCTAGTGGTATCTATACTTTAGGTCAATCTTGTTGAAGAACTTGGCCTCCTTGAGTTGGTCAAGAAGTTCATCAATTTGGGGAATTGGGTACTGGTTCCTGACTGTGATTTTGTTTAATGATTTGTAATCAATGTAGAGTCTTCAGGTCCCGTCTTTATTCTGCACCAGCTCAATCGAGCTTCCGCAAGGGGAGGAGTTGGTTCTGATGTGCCCTTTTTTAAGTAGCTCTTGGATCTGATGCTTTATTTCGTCATTTTCCATCAACGAGCGATGATAAACTAGTCCATTAGGTAGCAGTGCACCGAGGGTGAGATCAATTGGATGCTTGACTTGGAATTGCATTGGTACCCCGGTGGGTGAGGAGAATATGTCTATGTACTCTCCCACGATTTCATCCACTTTCTTCTGCTACAAAGAGAGGCTCTATGTAGAGGTCATATATGTAGCAGCGACCTTCTTCTTACTGTGAGCACAGATCACAAAGAAGACGAACTTCCTCGTTTGTGAAATGACCTTATTGTATTTATTAGAAGATATTAAAGAAATAGTGGTAGGCGGGGCTACCTCTGGTATCATGTACAATTGTCTACCCAAAGTAATAATAACACTACGAGGTCTAGACTCATACACAACATGTCGCTTCCACAAATATGGTTGTCCTAAAAGAACATCACAAACTTCAAGGGGATCAATATTACGCAATACATCATCTTTGAAGGGCTTGATGTCATAGGGCAGACGACATTGTTGGCCGATGTGAAGATCTCTTCCTTGGTGAAGCCATTCGTTGGTGTAGAGTTGCAGGTGCGGTGTCATCAAAATTTCTAGACGCTTGAAAACCTTTGTTGAGATCAAGTTCTTCTGATTGTCGCTATCGACAATGAAATGAAGTGGAGCCCCCTTTACCCACATCTGTGAGTGAAAGACGTGTTCCCCTTCCTCTTGTTCTTCTCATTTGCTTGGATAGACTTTGGTGGTAGCTAGTGGAGCTAGGTTCGGCATAGATAATCCACTTCCCTCCTTCTGGATTTGATTCAGAGTTAGAATCTATCTCTGAATCAGAATCTTTTAGCTCGGCCACTAGTGATTGCTTGGAGTAACATTCTTCGGTGTTTTGTCAAGGGATTTTATGGTATTCACACCACTTTTCTGTTTCCTTCTTCGAATTCTCATTACCCTTCTTGTGTTGCGACTTTGAATGGTTGTCCTGAGAGTGGCCATATTTTCTCTATCCCTTGTTTTGTGGGTTGGGGATGTATTTTCCCTGCTTCGACTGTGAGGAGTTTGCAGATCCAAACTCTCGCCTCTTATGCTTAAATTTTTACTCGATCTTGACAGAATATATATAAGTCGTACCCAATGATGTGATGTCCAGAAACTCCATTTTTGTTTGAATGTATCTATGCATATAGTCACAGTATTTGAGCACCATATGTCATTCAAATTATTTGATACCCAATTTGGTGCACATGGTATGGAAAAGATTGGTGAAATCTGGTATTGTCTTATCCCTTTCCTAATGCAGGGTGGTTTGTCTTGTGTACTGGTCCTCGTAGATTCCAATAGAATATTATTGTTGTTTAATGGAATCCCTGAAGGAATCCCATGTCGAGGCAACCGCAAATATTGAATATTCCTCTATGGCTCTTTGTTCAAAGTAAGTATCCCATCAATCCTTAACATGGGGGACAACCTTGAGGAGTGAAAAAGTAATATTTTTCCTATCGGAAAAATTGTGGACTGAAAAATACCCTTTGAGTAGATTTAACCATTTATCTATAGCATCTGCATATATTGGTCCTTCAAATAATGGAATATCAAAATTTACTTGCACCTTGAAGGGGGTTGCATGGCCGCTTGATGAAGATGCATCTCCTGTGGGAAGTCATTGAAGTATCTATGCAAAGTTGTACATCATTTTGTTCCCTTGTCGTGCAAGGGCTTCCTCAAGAAACAATTTAAAATGACCTCCTGCTCCATAATCTTTCTTATCGTCCCCCATGAGTTTTTGTCGGGATTGGCATGGTCAATCTTGCAAAGGCTCGACTGGTTCGAGTCCCAACTTCTTGTACCCAGATCTTGTCGGGGACATGCACGAAGAAAAATAAATGAAGAGTAGATCATTATGATACCACTGATCCAGATTTATGAGTGGAATGAAATAAGTAACAGACTGAATACAATTACACAGAGACACTGAGAAAAACAAAAAATATCCAGTGAACAATAACTTCTATTGAATAAATAAATTAGGCTAAAAAAATAAAACTGCAGAACTAAAAACAACTTACTCGAATGGTGGTAGTTATCTCTGAGAAGAGATGTGGCTGCTACATGCATCTGTCTTAGCAGAATGATTACAATGAGGCTCCAGAGGCCTTTTTAATATTACTCATGAATTCCAAAACACTAGACATCAAAAAACCTAACCCTAGGAGATGAAACGCCAAAAGTTATGAAGGCATAGATGGGTAAGTTGGTACCTCAACTTCACAGGGTCATAACTTTTGCATATGACGTCCGTTTTAGGCGCCTGATATCCCGTTGAAAGGTATTTTTGAGAACTACACATTATGCTATCAAACTATGACTATGTCTATAGTTTGACTGTGGAAAGCCAAAAAAACATTGTTTAGAGCCCCAAAAAGGCCCTGAAAGTACAGAAAGATGTTCTCACATGAAAACTTGCAAAATAAGCTAGTTGTATTAGGTGGGCGGCCACCAATCACCACCTGGAAGCTGTGTAGGGCTTCAGAAATCCTCGGAAATATAGAACCCACAATTACAAAGAATTACATAACAACTTGTTGAACTAAAACTGTCAAGATGAGCCAATTGGAATAGGTGGGTGGCCACCAATATCCACCTAAATCAAATCAAGAGTCATGTTGTTATTAAACAAATGAAGAAATCAAGAGTCACAACACTATGTTTGTTAAACATGAGAATCTTAGCTAGAATAGAAGTTGTGCATTAAACAATTGACCCATTGATTTTCAAATGTGTTTATTTATTCTATATAAGCTTTTGTTTGTTAATAAGAGGAAGATACTTCGAAAGATCTGCTAACAACGTAAACTTGTGAAAAACACAGATGAGATGTTGAAACCAAAAACTCAAGCACCTTTGGGAAATCACTTTGCTTTCTTGCATGTTCGAGTGTCCATCATAGAAAAGGGGGAGATTCCTTTGGATTTTGTAAAAATGGAAAAGTGTATCATGCATAGACATAACAAGTCTTTAGGAGCCTTCATCAATGCCAAAATTTTGAGATGTTTAGCTAAGTTAAAAGGACCGTAGATATGTTTAAACTTTAAAAATCAAACGCCCATTTACCCATTCTTAAATGGATTAAATAGTCTCACTGATTCTCATTCACATTCATGATCCAACACTAGCAACTTCTATATCTTTATATAATAATATTGTCAATACAACTCATACTCTCTATGTATAGATTCTGAGTTATATGGGCACTATCAAAATCCAAGTGATGGGTCCAAAATCTTATATTGACGCAAATATGTTGTCGAAGTGTTTCATGGAGGCCTTTGAGGAGATCAAGGAAGCCTCCATCCATCCATCATAAGATGTGAAATTTAAATTTATCGAAGATATGAGAATGATAATTCTCTTTAATATTTAATTTTTTCAATTGGATTCCTACAATTCCATCTTCACTTTGCATTGATCCATTGAACATGTGCTACATCAATCAGAAAACCAATTATATTGACAATTAGCATCGATATTCATTGGCCCCAAACGTAAATTGATTATGAATTTGTAACACCCATGTTTCCCCCAGTTTGTAAATATAACTATATTCTCCAAGAGATTTATGGAAAACTCAATATGTGTGAATGTTTGATTTGATGAACCTTTGTATAAAGTTCAATGAATGTAATTTTTGTTATTAATAGAAAATGGATAAGTGTTGCATAGCTGAAGGGGTTTGCCAAGATGAATACCGAGATGCTATGAAGAAAGAGATGGTGAGGGGAAGGGGGTTTGCCAAGATAGACCACAGATGCTATGAAAGAGATGGTGAGGGGAGCCAGGAATGGTTGAGATAACCCCCACCAAACTAGTACCTTGTTGGATTTAATTGCTCAGGACCAGAACAGTCATCTGACCCAGGAATGAATTACATTCAGGCTAGTAGGTGGGAATACCTCCTCAAGATTTAATGAGGGGATGGGAAAGAGCACCCATATGTAATTATTTCAGGCCTGACCATGGAATGGGAATTTGGGCCACACGAAATCTTGTTGAAGAAGGCAAGAAAGGAAGGCATGGTGGGTAGAGGAAGAGCTGTGAAAAGAAGCAAAGAAGAGAGACTAAGCTCTCAAGTTCTAGGAAGAACTGAGAAATGAACATGTTCTCGTTGCAGGAAGTGGCTAGCAGGGTTATGATACAAGCTGATAAACGAGGGTGTTGAGTGACTGAGGAAGTACTCAGGCAAACATCCTTGCTTGATATAGAGAGAACTCGTTGCCGAGATCTTGTGGGAGGAGGAGAGTAACCTCCATCCCTGACTGTTGCTAAGCCGGAAGAAAGAATTCTCTCTCAGAGCATCTTGGTCTAGCTCTGGGGTGGCTTGTGGTAAATATGTTAGGAGTGACCTAGCCTATGGTTGGGTGGAAACATGCACCCCTTTCAGCAGTCGCATCACATTGTCTGATTCTAATAAGTGTTTTCATACTTTGTACACTAAAATGGAATAATGGATGAATGCATGTATTTATCTGTCTATAAATGGTTTCTGTATTGAATGGTCAAGTTATGTGTATGCATTTGTCTTCTTGTGAACTTCTGATTGATCGTCTATATGCCCCAACTTAGCCTTGGAAGCATCTTGGGATGTAAACCTATAGGAGGGTTGGGATAGATAGCATTGCGTCAATGTGACCATGTCCGTCTGAAGAGGATATCTTCTTTGGAATCCTTGTTGTGCGACCAAGATATTATGCCCAAGTCCTCAACAAGTTCACAATGAGTAATTTGATATTAACTCACGAGAGTTAGAAGGACTCATGTGACCAATATCTAGGAACCCTATGCTAAGCCTAAGGGAGCCAAGTCCTTTTGACTTAGGAGCTCCAGAAGTCTGGGACTTAGGAGTATTGTCGGCCCTAATAGTCATAAACCAGCCGAAGGTGATTGAGAGTTATGATTACCTATAATGTTGACCGGTGTTGGGCGGTTTCCCTAGTGGTTAGATGAACTTATCTTACCTACTAAACTCGGATCCAACCCCCCATTGCGAAAGTAGCTCGAGCCACCGATCGAGAATGTTCATAGGTTCCCTCAGCCGTTGGATCTACACCAAGACGACTTCGGTGGAGTACCACTTCAAGAGAATGGAGATTCCATAGCATCAAACTCCCTGAACGTCGAAGTTAGGAAGTAAAGGAGAGCCATAGATTTGGGGGAGATTGTCAGGAGCCCTGCCTACCATCCGATTATCTAGGAGGAGGGACCTACACATGGTACTTCAGCGAAGTCCTTCTTTGGGAGAATGGAGTGGCAATAAAGCCAAAACCCCCGAAGGTCGGAGCTGCAAAGTGAATAGGACCGTATATCTAGGGATCCTTTAGGTTTTTTCCTAGCCGTCGGATTTACGATGTAGTCAGCCCAACATTGACTAATTCGGGAGGACAAGATCGATTGTAATGTAAAATTCCCTGAAGGCCGGAGTCATGAAGTACTGTGAACTGTGAATCTAAGCATCCCTCTCAATCGTCGATATACAGGGGATGCGTGGCACTAGATCCTTTAGTCCAGAGACTGGGCACTCCAAGGAATTTGAGGTGTGGTGTGTCGATAAGCTTCGAAGCCCTAAATAACAAGAGTCATTGATTCAAGGATGCTTCGGGACTTTTCCTAACCGTCGGATATAGGTTTTGGTTACCCCGGCGTTGACCAACTCCGGGAGAAAAGAGGAGTTTGCATCGCAAAACTCCCGAAGGCTGAAATTGTGAAGCAAAGTGACTCGTGGATCTACGTGGCCGGATCTCGACTGTGAGATTTGAGGGATGTGAGAATATTGTCAGTCTGGTGTGACATGACAAGTTGACATCACCAAGGTAATGTGGACCCATGATCGATGTGCCAT
Organism: Picea sitchensis; assembly: GCA_010110895.2. Taxonomy (NCBI): domain Eukaryota; kingdom Viridiplantae; phylum Streptophyta; class Pinopsida; order Pinales; family Pinaceae; genus Picea; species Picea sitchensis. The sequence goes on along the minus strand of SNQJ01S0013652.1, from coordinate 119,528 downwards.
GTGTCAGCTTAATCTGTGCTTTTCATAGACCCTATATGCCTATTGATACGTGACACGTGTCACCCCTAGCTCCTTCTACATTTCATCGCCTGATACATGCCCGCCTAACCAGAGTGGTTGGTGAAGTGACCAAAACTTCGAGAGTCCGGAGGATTTGGGTCTAGCATTAGAGAGAGACCAAAGGGCCCGAAGGTCAGAGCCACATGGAAAGCTTACGGGACTTCGGCAGTTCGAAACTCCTGGAGGTCTCATATGTGGACAGTAAAGAGGTGTTCAGTTCCTAACTGTCGAGGCATTGAGGTGTCGAAGTGTCAAACTCCTCTACATATGTTATGATAGATTTGTATCTAGTCCATCATTGGCTTAGGTGATGAATGGACTTTTCCTGCGAATGGAGAGAACCTGGTAATGGATTCTCGTGGATTCTACGTGGATCTCAACTGATGAATGCCCGAAGATCCTTCACCGGAGCATTTCTTGTGATCTTGAACTCGGATATGAGCATGATGATCACAGTTGGAGAGCCCTTGATAAGAAGAAATACGATAGATATGGGAAAGGAGAATATGATCTAAGAAGGAAGACAAAAATTTGAATGACTTATCCCTAGGAAATATACTCAGGGGTCGGGTGTGTTACAAATTGGTATCAGAGCATGGTTACAGAACTTGGCCTGCTTGGGCTCATGGACGAGTTGCGTAAAAACAATATTTAAAGTAATTTTAAGGGTGACACCCTGTACTTTCTCTTTCCTAAAGAGACTGGTTAAAATTTTACGGAAGAAAAGAATGAAACTTTATATTGTGTGTGTGTATTTGAGAAATATGAATTGTGTGTGGTTCATAAACTAATAGATTGTTGGCTAATAGTAAGTGTTTTTTCATCACTCAAGTAGTTAGTAAATCGCGGGAAAACTAYAAGTATAAAGGATGGTGACGCGCCATGAAGTGGGGGATGGCTCCCACAATAGAGACGAAGAATCTGACGAAAGGAGGGCAGTGGAAACCCCTCTAGGTATGGTTGAAACTGTAAGGAGCCTCATGGCCGAATTACAGAGTTTCAAGGCCAACAACGAAAGGTTGATAAAGGAGCAAGAAAAAAAATTAAAATTAATGCGATCTTGTTGCAGAACTTATCCAATACACAGAGGTAGTTATAGCAACYAGTCAGGTGGACCGACGACATACGAAGAGAATTCAAATCCCACCTGAGATACAAAAATGTGGTCCCATAAGTGGCCACTCTAAGAGGAGTACCTCAAGGAAGGTCCAACCTAGAGGCACGAGACACTCATCGAGAGAGTCCTCTAGAGAGGAAACTGGAAAATCTGAGGGATCTTCTAGTAGCAAAGCTAGTTCACATTCTCAAAGGAAGGGAAAGAAGCGAAAGAATTCCAAAATTCATGATCCTGAAGAGTTCAAGAAAGCCAAACCACCCTCTTTCAATGGAGAGATTGATAAAGGGGAAGAGGCAGAAGCTTGGCTGCTTGGTTTAAATAATTACTTCAGAGTCCATGACTACTTTTAAAACTTGAAGGCTTGAATAGCCATCTTCAACCTGAATGGAAGGGCTTCCATTTGGTGGGAAGACCTTAGGAATGTGAAAGGAATCCATGAGAAGGACTTTTCATGGAAACAGTTTGAGAAACACTTCAATAAGAAGTATATGTCAGAGAAATACTTTGATGGGAAGACTAAGGCATTCTATGAACTCAGGCTGGGACAACTCACCATAGAGGAATATGTCAATAAATTCCTTGAGTTGTTGAGGTATGTACCTTACATAAAAGATGAAAAGGTAAAAGTGCAGCGATTTATTAGTGGGTTACCTCATACCTACTAGGAAAGGATTGAGTTTGATGAGCCAAAGACCTTAGAATACACTATTCGGAAGGCAAGGTATTGTTATGAATAGCTCGGGAGTCAGACAGAACCTCGCGAGGACTGGAAGAAGAAAAGTAGTTTGGGATTCAAGAAGAAGGGGCTTAAATCCTCAAGATTTAAGAACTATGGGAAGGGTTCTAGGATGAGCCTTCCTACTAGAAGTGTGTATCAGAAAAATTTCCCCTCTCGTATTGGAAATAAACATTTTACAGCAACCCCAGGAAAGACTAATAACCCAAAGAAAGAACCCTTGAAATGTAGGGGTTGTGGAGAAGAAAATCTATTGAGGGATTGTCCACACAGACAATAGAACAGTAGGAGAGTCTACATTATCCAAGAATCTACCACAGTCAATGATGTGGATAGGATTATGCCATGGATTTATGTAGCCTTGGATAATAAACAAGTTGACCACCAAGCCTCAGTGGTGGATATGGAAGGTATGATCGCCAACCGTCTAGTTTCTATTTTAATTGACCCTGGTTTTAATTTGAGTTATGTGGCCCCTCATATTGTTGATAAGTGTAAACTACAACCAGTTAGACATGTTAATCCATGGTCAGTACAACTATGCACTAGAACCAAAAGAAAATTAGCAGAGGTCATGTCAGCTTGCCAATTCATTATGGATGGATTTCCCACCCAAGCGACCCTTAACATACTTCCCCTAGGATCTTATGACCAGTTGGTTGGTATGGATTGGTTAGCCACTTATAAAACCAAGTTGGATTGTTACCATAAAACATTGTAGTGTGAAAATGAAGAAGGGATAAGAATAACCCTCCAAGGGATTCAGAGGCATGTCTCAGTGAGACGAATATCAACCCTTCAAATGAAAAAGTATTGCAGAAAGGGATGTCCTATATATGAAATACATGTGTTGGAATATGTTGAGGATGACAAACCAAACCTATAGTACCACCCCATATTAAGAGAGTATAAACATGTGTTTCCAGAAGAGGTATCGGGTCTACCTCCGAGAAGATACATTGACTTATCCATAGAACTTGCACCAGGAGCAGTGTCAATGTCTAGAATGCCCTATAGGATGAGTACACTAGAGCTAGTTGAGCTCAAGATATAGTTAAAGGAGATGATGGAAAAAGGCTACATCTGACCCATCGTGTCTCCATTGGGAGCACCCATCTTGTTTGTGAAAAAGAAAGATGGAACACTCCGACTGTGCATAGACTATAGACAACTCAATAAGACAACCATAAAGAACAAATATCCCTTACCAAGAATCAATGACTTGTTTGACCAATTAAGGGGTGCTTCCATTTTCTCAAAGATTGACTTAAGGTATGGATACCATCAAGTCCGAATCAAGGATGAAGACATCCACAAAATAGCCTTCATTACAAGATATGGTCACTGTGAATTTGTGGTGGTACCATTTGGATTAACCAATGCCCCTGCCACTTTTATGTGCTTGATGAATAATGTACTCAACAAATTCCTAGATAGATTTGTATTGGTTTTCATTGATGATATCCTAATGTACTCCAAGAACAAAGAGGATCATGAAGAACATCTTGAATTAGTGCTTCAAGTACTAAGAGAGCATCACCTCTACGCTAAGTTTAGCAAGTGTGACTTTTTCCAGAACCAAGTACATTACTTAGGCCATGTTATTTCTAAAGAAGGGGTGGTAGTAGACCCTGACAATATTAGATCTATCATGGAATTGCCTACCCCAAAGGATGTATCTGATATCAATTCCTTTATGGGCTTAGCGGGATACTATAAAAGGTTCATAAAAAAAAAATCCAAGATTAGTTGCCCAATCACTGCCCTCCAGAAAAAGGGGATTAAATTCACTTGGACATCAAAATCTGAAGAAAGATTTCAAGAACTGAAATACCTCCTAACCCATGCACCCATGTTGAATATTGCAGACCCTGATGATCACTTCCTCATGTGTACATATGCATGTAAGGAAGGACTCGGAGGACTCCTTATGAAATAAGTGCATGTAATTTGCTACGAATCCAGAAAATTGAATGAGCATGAAATCAATTACATGACCCATGATCTAGGGTTGGTTTCCATAGTGAATTCTTTAAAAGTGTGGAGGCATTGCCTCCTAGGTAGGATATTTGTACTTATGACAGACCATTGTGGGTTGAAGCACTTGTTTGACCAAACAAAACTCAACGCTAGGCAAGCTAGGTGGATGGATCTCCTTAGTGAGTTTGATTTCGAAATCAAACACGTCAAAGGAAAGGAAAACAGGGTGGTCGATGCCCTTAGGAAAAGTGTGAAAATGATTCACTTGGCAGTGGTAAGCACTTGTTAAACGGATGTCAGGGAGAGAATTAATAATGCACAAGAAACAGATGCATTTTTCAAGACCATGACATCATACCTAAAGCTAGAGCCCACGGGGATAAAGTATGAAGGATATCAGATGCTTGATGAAGGCCTGTTGACCTACAAAAACAGATTGTATATTCCAAGTTGTGACGACTTGAAGAGGTTCATAATGGATGAACTACATAAGAGACCATATACTGGTCATCCAAGTTATCAGAAAATGATCACGGCCACTAGGAAACAATTTTATTGGCCTAGATTGAAAAGGGACATAGTTGACTATCTAGCTAAGTGTCTAGAATTCCATCAAGTTAAGGCAGAACAACGGCACCCAGCAGGGTTGTTACAGCCTCTACTAATTCCATAATGGAATTGGGAAACCATCTCCATGGATTTCATCACCGGATTACCAAAATCGACCAAGCAGAAAGATGCCATCATGGTAGTGGTGAACAAATTGAGTAAGTTTGATCAATTTGTTCATGTCAAGTAAACTTGCAAGGCAATAGATATTGCCAACATATTCATGAAGGAGATATTCAGACTACATGGCATGCCTAAGGAGATTATATCTGACAGAGAAACAAAATTTGCTTCAAGCTTTTGGAAATCCTTAATGGTTGGTTTTGAGACTAAATTATTGTTTAGCATGGCCTATCACCCTCAAATGGATGGACAGAGAGAAAGAGTGAAACAAATATTAGAAGACATGTTAAGGATGCATGTAATGCATCAGCCTAAGAAGTGGGAAGACTACCTGCCATTGGTATAATTTTCTTACAACAACGGTTATCAAGAGTCATTGAAGATGATCCCTTTTGAAGCCCTCTATGGTAGACAGTGCAAGATTCCAATTAGTTGGAGTAATCCAATGGATAGAATTACAATCGGACCTGACATGCAGAAAGAAATGGAACAACAAGTAATTCAGATTAAGCAAAATATGAAAACTTCTCAAGATAGACAGAAGAGTTACGTCGATAGAAAGAGAACTCCCAGAGAGTTCAAGACATGAGACCATGTCTATCTCATAATTAGACCTGGGAAGAGTTCCCTGAGAGTGGGAGCTTGTGCCAAGTTGGCACCCCAATATTGTGGACCCTTTGAAATATTATATATTGTGGGACCTATAGCCTATAGGCTAGCACTCCCTCCCACAGTGAAGGCACATAATTTTTTCCATGTTTCATTATTGAAGAAATATGTACATAATTATAATCATATAATTGACTGGTCTATGATTCAGGTGGAGCCGAAGGGAGAATTCCTTCCAGAACCTCAATTCATACTAGACATTAAGGAAACCTCACTCAATAATAGAACCATTACACAGGCCAAGGTGTAGTGGAAACACTTTGGCCCAGATGAGGCTATGTGGGAAATGGAGGATGCCATGAAACATGCATATCCATTTTTATTTACTTATGTATATACAAATCCCATTTTGTAAATATAACTATATTTTCCAAGAGATTATGGAAAATGTGATATGTGTGAATGTTTGATTTGATGAACCTTTGTATAAAAGTTCAATGAATGAATGTTTGATTTGATGAACCTTTGTATAAAAATTCAATGAATGTAATTTCTGTTATTAATAGAAAATGGATAAGTGTTGCATAATTGTTGAAAGGGGGGCTTGCCAAGATAGACCACAGATGATCTGGATTATTTTTCGACACAAAATGAGAGCGGAGATATAATAAAGAAATGCACAAAGATATCGTAGATATCCAATAATATAACATAAATGTATCAGAAATGCAACCATAAACACAGATATATAGTAACACATGATTTCTATTAATGAAAGAAATGTACAAAGACTGTAAAAATACAGACTGAAAGACTCGCTAGAATGGTGGTAGCTTATCTCTGAGAAGAGATGTGACGACTACTCACATTCGCAAGAAGAAGATTACAATGAGGCTATGAAGGCCTTTTATAATAAATAGGAATGCCAAAAACCCTATACATACAAAAACCTAACCCTAGGAGATGAAGCGCCAAAAGTCATGTGGGTCCCGTTTGGGTAAGTTAGTACATTAACTTCCTGGGGTTGTAACTTTTGCATACAATCTTCGCTTTAGGCGTATAATAGCCCATTGGAAAGGTATCATTGAGGAGATTCATTTTTGGGGATGAATCATGCCTTCTACTATCATTGAGAATATTGATCTCGAAAAACCTTCATTTAGGCCCTCAAAATAGTGTCGAACATTAAAACTGCTAAAAATAGTAAATTGCCAAAATTGCCAGAAAACTGTTTTGAGCTAATTGGAAAAGGTGGGTGGCCACCGATATCCACCTGGATCAATACTCCCTCCTTAGGAA